>WEZZ01009982.1:0-17124 GCA_013400585.1 Chloropsis cyanopogon
CGGGCGCTGGGCGCGGGCAGCGCGCTCCCTCACTGCACCTTTTCATCTCCATAAGGATTTTCAAGGTCAAGTTCGCTCTCCTGCCGGCTCCTCCCCGGCTCCAATGAAATCCCAAGCACGCAGCCCCGGGCCCCGGTGCTGCTCCCACCCTCGGCGTCTCCCGGACACCGGCACAAGCTGCCGCATTCCTCGGGCAGGCAGCGCAGCCCAGCCTTCCCCTGCCGGCACCGCCGTGCCCGTGCTGCAGGGCTGGGAGAGCTCCGCGATTAACACTCCTCAATTAAATATGCACATAAAACCGGGTTCCAGGCTGGGCCGATGCCTAATCGAACTCGCGGGCTCCCGTGGCAGCCCAGGCCGTGCTCACCGCAGCGCTTGGCTGCACCGAATGCTGAGCCTGTCTTCAAGGGCGCTGCGTGGGGACAGCACTGGGGACAGCCCCCGGCCCAGAGCAGCCAGCCAAACCATCAGCAGCCAAGGGGAAAGCAGAGCTGCCTTGGGGACAGCCCCCGGCCCAGAGCAGCCAGCCAAACCATCAGCAGCCAAGGGGAAAGCAGAGCTGCCTTGGGGACAGCCCCCGGCCCAGAGCAGCCAGCCAAACCATCAGCAGCCAAGGGGAAAGCAGAGCTGCCTTGGGGACAGCCCCCGGCCCAGAGCAGCCAGCCAAACCAGCCCAGCATCAGCAGCCAAGGGCAAAGCAGAGCTGCTGCCAGCGCAGGGCTCGGGGACAGGCAGAGGTGGGGGCACGGGGCCTGGGAAGCCCTTCTCCTCCGGGCACAGGGGATGCAGCCCCCTCTCTTGTGCCCAGCAGTCATCACTGCGTGGATACAAGCAGCTTAAGGAGCCGCATACACTCCCTACACCACACAGGATTTTTAGGGAGCTACTGGAGAATCGTACATGCTGCCAGCTTACAAAGCCAGCTAATTATACAATCTGTTAAGCATGTATGCGCACACAACAGTGCTTTGAGTCATTAGAGGACGGGATTTATACTTCACTGCACGCATCTTGCTCTTTGTGAGTGCGTGCCTGGATACAGCCAAAACGAACACAAGTATCTGGAATGTCTGCAGCTCGCAGGCCAGCGCATCTGAATACAAAGCTGAGCCCTGCAAGGCTCAGACTGGCTGCTGTGACCCCCAGTTGCACATAGCGCTCCCCCAAAGATGGTTAAAATCCTCACTCCCTTTTTCATCACTCTGAGCATCTGGAAGCAGACTGCAGCGTAATGTTTAAGCTATATTCTGAAGCTGTTAAGAGGGATGTTAGGGAGGACACGGCAGCAGTGCAGGTGATGGGTTGTGAGGACAAAGAGCTGACACTGGAGCCCACAGCGGGGCTGTCCCGGGGTTATCTCGGCAGAGGGTCGGACGGATCGTGGTTCCTGAGGCAGCACCACCCCTCGAGGGCTGAGCCCACGGCAGATGGAGATGCCTGTCCTAGGTGTTTGCATGCTGCAGCATACCAGAGAGGTCTGTTCCCTTCAGTCATCACCAGTTCATTTACTGGTGCCCAGTTCTGCTCTGCAAGGCAGCAGCTCTGCCCAGAGCACCCCAGGTAAAGTGACAGCAGCCCCAGGTCTGCGGCTCAGACCAGGGCTCCCCTCCACGCTCCACGTGGCCAAACCACCCAGGGGCTTTTAATGTAAAAACTGAGAGCAATAGCTATGCTTTTAATGGATTATATTATGTTTCGGGCAATTCTTGAATTTCTTCTGCTGAGGATCTCAGTTCAGCTTCCCAAATCTCTAAATATCCAACATAACATGCTCTAACCACTCCAATTGGCTTCATCCACACAGCACAGCTACATCCTATGGACAGCCCTATCCTAAGCAATCACATACCTACAGCTTATGCTATACCTTCAAGAGGATGTATTTGGCACTGGATTTTCCATTTTTACCATCTATGTATTGCCATATTGCCTATTATTTAATGTGAATTCCAAAATAGGATTTTAAGCATTTGGTGCAGAACGCACAGAATATTATTTTGGAGCTTTGTAACAAGTCAAGCCAAACCACCTCCGTTTTCACATGTTTTTCTTTCCTGCAAGTTGAGGGAAGCAGCAGAAGGCACAAATCTGTAAAAGTTTCAGCTTTGTCTTGGAAAATGCAAGCTGGTCAAAATCAGCTCTTAAAATCTAGTAGAGGCCACACCAACCTGGCACAGTAGGAAATCACACTTCTTTGTATCATGCCGTATCAAGGCCCAGCTCCTGTTGATCTGTAACAAGGTATTTTCTTTCTCTCGGTTTCCAGGGGATGTAGTCAGGAAAAGAAGATGGTGAGCTACACCTATGCTCTCCTCACAAAAATAAGCCCTCTTTGTAAAGCAGCCTAGCAAACAAGTTGCAGGATCTGCAGGTGCTTTAAGGCACAAGAGACTTCACTCCTGAGATTTTCTTCTGAGGCTTGGAATACCCCAGGTCGCTAGGAGCTTCCCTGAAATTTAGAAAGCAACGTTCTGAAAAACAAGCTACCTCAATGACAGTCGTCTCTATGGATAATCCAAATTTTTTATAGATGACACTTAGACATTCCTGTCCAGCTTACCTCAGTTGTGCTCTCCCTTCTTCCATCCAAATAAAAAAAGGAAAAAGCTGTTGGGTTTTTTTTTCAGACGGTGTAAAGTAGTATTTCTTGCCAAGATCCCTCAGTAACACTTTTTCTCCATCACTCTCAGGTTTTGAACCCTTTATATATGCCAAGGGATAAGAAGCAGCTGAATGAGTCAGTCTCCCTCAGTCTAAACCAGTATTTGTTGCAAGACACTTGAGGTAAAACTAAAGCAGCTGGGGAGGTGAAAGTGTTATCTGAACACCCACTCCTCTGTGGGTACAGAAAACGAGGAATTCAGGAGTGCAGCCTGCACACACCATGTGTGCTGCTCTCCAGGCAAACCACACCAGACACTCTGCAAATCATCAGTTGCTTGATCTGGATTCAGCTGAAGCTTGTTTATAACTCACTGAAGCTGCTCCAATACAACCATCACTGTTGCTCAAGGCAATTACCTAAAATATCTCAGCTATTCATTTTCATCCTTATGTCAAAGCTGTGTTTAATGGATCTGACACTGTGCCTTACAGTACCATACAGCTGCTATTAAGCAAGCTATCAGGAGAGCTTACAGGTTTGAAATTTGCTGTTTAACTCCCCACTACTTCACCATCAGCACCTGAATGAAACACAACTCCCATGCCAGTCATTTTGTCCAGCAGTTTCACTGTTACCCTTTTTATTCGTTTCCACCCAAACGCTGATCTACACCACCAATGCAGAATTCACAAAATGCATATTAACTTACTCCCACCAGCTCAGCTAAATAAATCATTATCCACAATTCCACTCACCTGCAAAGATCAAGATGAAATTCTCTGACAAAGTACTCCTGCTGCCCTTGTCTAGTAACTTTAATCTAATCTACAGACTGATCCAGAGAGCCAACTTGCTACTATCAAGTTCCAAAATCAGTGATGAATCTGCAGAACTATTAAAAACACAGACCTTACAGGCAGAGGTGTTTGAACACTCCTGCTTTCCACTAATAATGTCCTTTGTTTGATGTCCTTCTAACAATTGCCACATCAATGGCATAAACAGATGCTTCTACTGTTCCAAAGCAGTGAAGTCAAAGGCTGGTGATACTGCAGAAGCTGCAGCGGTCAGGATGAATGAAATACGACACTGAAATTCTAGCAGCACTTCAGAGGAAATATTGAGTGTTTTGCTAGACTCCCAAGCAACCACACGGTGAGTAAGGCCAACAAGGAGGTAAAATGGTGCCTCCAGTTCTGCATGCAGAAGGTACAGGGAGGACATGCAGAAAGCAGCACATACCTTTTCAGGTGTCACCTTCACCGTGTCGCAGCAGATGGAATTACAGCCCACAGCGCAGCGCTGAGAAAGCATCAATCTGATATTTAAGCTGTCTGCCTTGAAAGACAAACTACAAGTGACACAGCTGCCTGGCTGAACCCACACTCACCACCCGTGGTGCCAGGCAGGCACAGCACAACTGCACTGACAGCAGCTCAGGAGTGAGCTGTGACTTCCAGGGGAACCATGCTTGGCAGGAAGGTCACTCCCACCTCAACTTGCCACTGCTGCCAGACAGTCCTTGGGCTGTTCCAACTTACTGCAGCAGCAGAAACTGTGCCCAAAAAGAGGGGGAGCAGTTTTCTGCATGCCAGCAAAATCAGTGAAGAGTCAGATGGACATCCAGGCTAAAGGAATGGCCACCACCCACAGCAGGATGGCTCAGCCTGCTCCAGCCCTGCCAGTGGGGCTTGTGCTCAGGCCCACAGCCAGAACCAGCCCCTAGGGCAAAGATTTTTACTTCTTCCACCAGCAAAATTGCAAGTGATTACAATACTGTAAGCAATGGTTCACTGCACCCTTCTGAGATCAATCCAGAAGCAACCAGTTATTGTTACTAAAACAGGGGGGAAATCAAATTCACCCCCATCCAGGCTCTACCTGTACAGCACTCTTAAACATGGGATTTGTTAATAACTTCACCTCTTCTAGCTTTCCTCATCAACATATAATAAAGAATACTGGCATAAAACCAGCTCAAACATCTGGTCACTAACCAGAAACACCACACCTCACACACCAGCTATTCCCCTGTGGGCATCTGAACTGCTTGATGGGTGAAGTGCCCATGCTATAAAGTCAAGAAGTCACCAACTCAGGACTCAGCTTAAGGAGAACTGGGTTTGTTTAGCTCAGTTTTGTGCTTCTTACAGAACTACACCAATTCATATTCTTCAAGTACTCAGTGCTGTATCTTCGTGCCATTATGTGACCAGCCACCAGCTTAGACACACTGCTGCTCTGACACAGCAGATGATACAAATTCTCAGTGCTCGTTGTAAAAGCAGGAGCTTTTCACAGTTACCTGGAAACATTATTTCAAATCAGCTGAAGCACAGCTTTGTACAGCAGAGCCCCCAGGCACAGAAGGGACAGTGCCTCTGCCACATGCCCCCTGATCACAGCACAAGACAGCAGCAGGGGATCCAGGGCTCTTCTCTGACCACCAAGGAGCAGAAACTACCTGTGACTGAATGAGAAAAACAAGTAAACAGGACTAAAAGGACAATTTGCTACACCTGTGCCAGCCAGAAAAATGCATTTACAGTCCTTAGTGAGTTGAGTGTACTGCTCTGTCTTCTTGTTCAGCTCAATCAAAGCATCCCACAGGTGAGCTGTTACAGAACAGGAGCAGGAAAACTAAATCAGACAACACAACTTTCAAAGAGGGAGTAACCTCAGTGGTGAAGAAAGAACACGAGAACTCTGCTGGGTTCTCCCATCCAGCATCGATGTACTTTTTATTCTCACAACACAAAACTCTGCACAAAGGATAAAGAGCTCATAAAGCTACAAAAAGGAGCAATTCCAAAATGAGCCATCAGGAACACCAAGAGAGAACAGTAAGAAACACTTTGAGGTGGTCCAGATTCAAGAATAAACCACAGCTTTCCCAACAGGTATATAGGGAATTTACCCAGATGGAACTAACCAGGCTTAGGTCCAGTTTTAGGAACTGGCAAGAGCTCTGGTTTGTTAGTGATTGCCCACAGCAATACATTAACACCACAGAGGTCCAGTGCCACGTGGCCACCACTCTGCCGCAGGAGCAGAGCAGCTGGTGGCTGCAGAGGGGACACAGGGCTGCCACTTCCAGCTGGGACAGGATCCCGAGGAGGGTGAGGGCAGGCACAGAATTGCAGGACAAGTCCCAACCCCATCTTATGACAGCTGTTAGAGGCACAGGCTGAGCTCTGCTTTCTCGGCAGTTGCTGTCCCATTTCAGAGTATCACGCAGTGTGATGACTGACGGGCAAGATAAACCAGTTGCATCACCACACCCTGCCCAGGAACGCAGCACTGTCACTGAGCACTCACTGCCTGCGTGCCACAACACCAGGTGCAGGAAACAGTTACTCCACAGCAGTATTTTCCCTGCTCAGGATGTTAGAAAGGATGTACTTTGTCTACAATACTTTAAGACTTTTGAAAACCCAAAGCATTGGCAATAGTGTATTCACAGCCATCTCCTAGTGAAGAACTGAGGCTACATTCTTTAAAGGCAATTCACCTCCACTTGCACAAAGCTACTTATTAAAAATAGCAGCACTCTAAGCTGTTCCTAGTTCGACTCTTCGCTTACCTGTGGGACATGAAAGTTTAGATAAAGGTATTTGAGATTAAAATCAGTTAAGAAAAACATCCTAACAAGTTCCTAAGCCTATTTTCTTTTCTTAGCATGACAGGCTTTACAATATTCCTTGCAATTCTCTGCTTCATGCTTTGTTCAAAACTTCCTGATTATACTAATAAAATAATGCCCAAAGCACACGAAAAATCTTTTAATAGAGTCAAAATTTAAGTATCAGATCTATTACACCACCCAGCCTTTCCCCTCCACTGGAGCAGCATTAGAGCCTTTGGACATCTCATTTCAACAAGAAGGTTATTTAGTTCTTGAGTTTGGAGTAAAGTATTTAATCACCAAAGGATTTGCAAATTACACATGAATATGCATGTAGCACTTCTCACCATGACATAAATCCTATTGTATATTTATGAATGGATTGCTTTGCCTCCAGCTTCTACATGTATATAAACACAGGTTTTAATCTTCAATTCCTTCCTCCCTCCCTTCTTTTTAAGAAGTTGCTTAAACAAATTTGCATTTTTGGAATCTATTACCTACAGCGTATTTCTTCCCTTTTTCTTTTTTTTTAAACTCCATAAACCCTCTTCTCCCATCAGGCAAAGTGCTTACTTATGAAAGGCTTTAAAGACCCTGTAAATGTGGCCATATGGGAAATAAGCAGCAATGTTATATGGCTTGGGAGAGAAAAAGTTGAAGCAACAATCACTGGAAAAAGGACTGCACCAGAGCTGGGAACACAGAGGTATAAAATGACAGGTCAACAGCTTGCCTTTGACTGCAAAGCCACTAGCTAGGGGGGAGTGAACCCTCCACAAATATGGAGAATACAACATAAATAATAAAACTGTTGTTGTGAAATCCCTAATTCATACTGGCATAACCTCATTATTCCCTACACCTCTGAATAGGCACCTAGGCTGACCTAGGCTGGTCACAAACCTGGTGGGCCAAAGCAGCATTCCAGCCTGTCTTCAAAAGAGACAGGTAAGAGGCAGTACTGTCATCCAGAGTTGTTGCCACACAACTGCCCAACTACTCCAGACAAGTGATTCAAACAATAAAGCCTTTAAAGGGTGTTGTTAAAATTTTTAGACTTTGGTTATTTCACTGCTAATCTGTTCCGTATTAAATCTGACTGCAAAGGAACACTTACCAACATGCCACACTCCATCAGAAAAGAGTGCCAGAAGCAGATTTCCAAGCAGGGGATGCAAATACCACTTGTGCTGTTCTCATTCTTGTTCCTGCACACAGCAAAACCCCAGCCCCCAGGAGCTAACTGCACCAAGTGCCACCTTCTTTCAAGGACCTGGTGCCACCTGGCTCTGGTCAGAAAACCGGAGCAGCCTCCAGGCCCATCCTGCTGCCAGGAGTTGTGGCAGCAGCCACAGAGGCACCACGGGACGTGGTCTGACACAGGAACAAATCCTCCCAGCCCCAAACAGGCAGGTCTAAGCCTGGCTGTGAACTGCAGCATGCCCAGCTGCAGTCATGTGTTCCTGCACTCATCAAGGATCTGCTCCTGACAGGAAGGAAGAGCCACCACAGCACCTGACCCAAACCCCAGTGACTGCACTGGGGACCCCCAGCCCCTGAAGACAGAACACGCCTTGTCAGAGCTGCCATCCAAAACTGCAGCAGCCTGCATCTGGGAGGCAGAGAGAAAAGAAACCAGGAAGCACTCTGGGGTATTAGCTACAGACTACTGGACAAATAGAGAATAAAGATGAGAAAATTCAACACAGAACATTTGCTTTAGGGATAAGAGTGGCATTTACAAAAGATGTGTAAAAACAAGCCTGAGTGGAAGACTATGTGTGACCAGTTCAGTTGCAAATTTGTCTTTGCAAACTAAGATTTTTATCCATGCAACCCTTTTGCAAATGACCATGCTGGGCTCCTGCCATGCACCTCTCCCCTTCCATCCACACAATCTTCTCCTGAAAAGAAGTCTTAAGAAGGAAGTGAGGAGTACTGCCCAAGGAATATAAGAGAAGCAAATGAGATGTGCTTTAGGAAAGTATTCACATTCAGGTTATGCTTTCATTAGCATCAGGCAGATACATTCTAAACTGAATTATTAGTAAGCCAGTTGTGTGAGAAATTCACAGTGGCTGCCACACAACAGTCAATGAATAATTAACAGATGACAATATATCTACCTTTACTCAGAATTACAGACCAACTCAGCTGAGTTTTCATATCCAAATCAAAAAGCAAAACACAGAAAAGTTAGGAAGTCTAAGATATCTTACAAAAGTTTAGTGCCACAGAAACCATGGGACACAGCAGAAGCCATTTCACTTCCCTCCACATACAGATTAAAACAAGACAGAGCAACACTCACTGAGGGCTGCAAAGAGATCTCTTCGCCAGACAAATCTGCCCATGCCTAGAATACTGGAAAACTTTTTGAGAACTAGCTGTAAAACAGCCTAAAGCCTTCTATGGATGTGTCCATACAAGAATTAAACAGTGCCATCAAGGCAATAACTTGTGTTAACTCTGATGATTAGACCTTGTGGTGTGACATAAGAAAAGACAAATAGCAAACCTGGCTTACTGCCTTGCTGGCTGACAAGCTATTTAGGTTAGCTGGATGTGGAGATGACTTCAAGGAATTTCAGAAAAATCTAAACAAGTGGGTCAACTGACAGCTGAAGTGGACAGAGACCAGATGTTGAGAAATGTTGAATAATATACTGAATGGGAGAGTTTAACCTCCTTATTCTCTGCAGGGTTAACACACCACTAATCAAATACACCTGAGCATGACCATATCCATGCCCCAACAAAAAAGCCTGTTCAAAGTAATGATTTCATTTCAAGTTTAACCATGCCAAAAACTCTACAATACCAAATGTTATTCATGCTAAGAATATTTAGGGTTTTTTTAAAAAAAAAACACCAATTCAATATGAAAAGCTCACCTGGAAACAGATACAGTAGGGGTCATCAGAATTTATACAAGTCTTACTATTTTTTCTATAAATACCCAGCACCACCCAAGACAGGCCATCAGCCTGAGATACCTCACAGGAAGCAGGCTGGATAATTCAAAGAGCTGCATCACATGTGACAGCCAAATACTTTCCATTATCATCCCCACCCAAATCCCCTTTGAGATAATTTGGAAAAGCAGCTCAAATATATACTCAGTGTTTCAAACTGTCCAACAATGGAGCCAGTGTCCAGGATGAAGATGTCAGGAGATGACTCCTCCTCTTCACTCAGGGGCCATGGTGTGACAGGTTTGTGCTGCCAGGCCATGGTGCCAACCTGCCTGAGCCCCTCGAGGATGTCCCATGGGATTTATGCACCTGATGGCCTGGAGGCTGCATGGCCAAGGGGACAGCCTGTGCAGCTGTGCCACCAGCTGTCCTCTAGTGGCTCAGAGGCTCAGCTGGCTCATGACATCCAAAGTTGTGCTTAGCACAAGCAAAATTAACCACTAAATTATCCACAGTATGGTTTCACAGAGCACTTCTGGGCTTACCTAACCTCTCCTGTGCTGCTTGAAGGGTCCAGAAGGTTATTTTACCCACTGCTGTTCCTCTGCAGGCCATCCTCCCTGTGGGGTAAGGCTGTGGAGGATGAAATAGCAGAGAGCCCTCTCCTTGGCAGGGGGCTGTCCTTGTTCTGAGTACAAGGCTATTAAGGCAGTTGAAAGTCACATATGAGAAATCTGCAAACTGTTGCAGGGTCATTTAAGCAATAGTTTCATTTACATTTTGGTTCAAAGTAGCTGTGTGACCACCTTACATCTCAACTCTGCACAGAGCAGATATGAATGACTGCCTCTCGCAAATCAATACTGTTTATTGCATGCTTTAAATCAATAAAGCTTCCCTCCATAGAGTACATTCTTCTAAAATAGTAATTAGGCATTTGAGAACTAAACAGTTTCACTAAACAATACCATTAGTCCTGAAACGTCAGTTTGACATCTCAGCCAGAAAGCACTTTGTCAGAACTAATTAATCCCTACAGCACCTCCATGAGATTGAGAAAGCAATTCATCTGTTTTTTAAATGTGTTGGGTACTTATGCTGCAGAACATCGTGGCTGGGGTGGAAGCCGTAAGTATCAGCACAAACTGAGAACAAACCAAGCCAGGAGAACCCATCCAAGAGCATGAAAAAAAACAGAGAACACTGACAGCTGTAGGATTTGGCTTCTTTGCATCTTCCTGTTACACACCAAACCTCCTGTGACTATCTGGAGAGTCTTCCAGATGCCACTTCACTGAGTGAGTGGCAGTGAAAAGCAGTCATTTTTCTGCAGGGAGCAGTTTTGCCCACTGTTTGTTCAGCCAATCATCTATGCATGTAGCTTTAAAGGGAGGAGGGAACAGTAACCTTAGGCTCTGTTAACAAGAGCTGAGTTTAAACTGCTCAAATAAAGCCAAGTCCTCATTACCACAAGCAAAGCACGTAACCTTACTAAACAGGTCTCACAAATGGCAAGCAGCCAGCATGAAAAGTATTTCTCTCCAAGGAAGTGGTCAATCTGCATAGCTCTCCTACAGGTGCATGCAGTAGCACTAGTCTACATACCTCCACCTGACTCTGCCAAGCTGCTGCCACCCCTCTTTATTGATTAATTATTCCAGCTAACACTTGCCCTGCTGGTGCAGCACTCAAGGCCACCGGGTTCAGCCAGCCCTGGCACAGGGAGAGCAGCAAGGCTTTCCCAAGCCAGCTGGATGGTCTCTCCCTCTCTCTGAGAAAGGTTTGAAGGTGTCCCACACGGCACAACCGAGTGCCAAGCCCAGCCCAGGACGTTTCCCTCCTGCCAGAGGTGAGCTCAGCAGGGTCCACGATGCTGCTCCGAATGCTGAGCACAGAGCAAGGACGGCCTTGGCAGCCTGCAGACACCTCCAGGAGCACACAACAGGCATCATAGACTCCTCCAGCAACTGAGATTAGAGCCAGTCCCAAAAGATGGAGTGGTGGGTCAGTGACAGGACCCCCCTGAGCCACCTAGCCAACATCACTTCTTTATGTACAAGTGATTTCATTAAACTCCTTTGGACAAATCTTCCTATGTCTTCCAATAAATTTTCTGGCACAATCTAGAGGAACTTAGATTCAGACCTGGAAATTTTGCTGCAAACTCATCTTCTTATAACTGTGCTAGCTAGGAAGCTGCCCTGTGAAGAATATCTTTAGGAGATACTCTGCCTCATTGCTGGTTTCACATGGGCTCCAGCAAGTAAAAATCCAATCTTCCTGTAAAACTGAATCAGAAATCATGGGGCAGAGCTAAGCACCTGGGAACACCTCCTGAGCTGGGCTGGCAGAGAGCCTGACCAGGTCAGGTGCCTGGGGGCAGTTTCACAAGTGCACCCTCAGCAGCATTCCTGGGTTGCCACCAGAGCCAGCCCCACTCCCACTCCTCCAAGCCTCCCTGCTCAGCCCCAGCTGTGCCACCACATGCCTCTGCACAAGCATATACAACCTGGATCAAGTGCTTCTGTAAACGAACCCAGACAGCAAAATGACATTTTTCAGCCAGACCAGCTTCCGGACCTCACTCCCTGCACTGATACAGAATTTTACCCTGGCAGAAGCAGCAGCTTAAGGTGCCCCAAAAAACAACAGCACCAAGCACTCGCCCCAGATGCCAAACACTGCAGCCACCTCTCCCCTGTCTACCCACATCTTCTGGAATTTACTAGCCAATTTCCTGCCATTCCACTGGATGGAGATCAAGATAACCATGCTGATATGAAAATATATGACCTACATAGGGATGGAATTGTTGATTCTGTTGCCAAGTAAGTTTCCAGTCAGTAGCAACTTCCAACTTCACACGCTGTCAGTTTTTGAGGTAAAATTAAATGAGTGAACTTGTGAGCAAGATGACCTTGCCAGAGCAGAAGACGAAGCTCAACCTACATATTTCTAAACAATGTCATTTACGGAGATTTCTTCAAAAGCATTTCTGATCCTTTAAGACTCAGAATTCCCCAAGATTCATTAAAAAGCTGCTGAGCTGAACAAAGCCTCACATTTTTCTTTTTTTTTTTTTTCGTGTTCCATAGGGAAGCAAGATAAAATAATGCTTCTTGTCATTTTAAAGTCACTGCCAACATCCTCTGTCTCTACACACGTGTGCATACCATACCTTTAACAGCAATGCCCTTGTTAAAAAGCATCACACCTGTTGTTCTCAGTTCCCTCCCCAGTGTGAGGTGAGCTTACACAACTGAGGATGCACAGTAGCTCTGAAGGCAGTCCCTGCAGTCTTCAAAGCATCCAGGCTTGTCTGTGGAGTCCAGAGTAAAAGAAAATCAAGCCAAACCCACCCCCCCCACCCCTCCCCAAGATAATAAAGTCTGATCTTTTATAACTGAGGCAGTGTGATGGATTTCAGCTCCAGCCCACTCTTCCAATCTACAGGTGCATCCTGTGCTAACTCATCTTGGAAGACACTTGATAGTAACAAATTAAAGTAATTTCAAGCGTCACAATAATCTTACTTGCTATCCTTGTCTCCTTATGTATTAGCACCTACATAAACCAATTACTATGGAATAAAAGTGAGAACAGCACAAATCCTACACATTAGGACACCTGTTCCAAGAGGTGGCATTTGGGTGACTTTGAAGACTGCATTTTTGTCACTCCCTTCTGTACTCGTGGAAAACGGTCATCAGCAGTTTCTATGGGCACACACTAAGCTGCCTGTTCCTTACAAAGCTGTCAGCTATTTTGGGGAATGCAAGCAGGAGAAAGGAGCAGATTCACATATATATGACAGGGTGCTTAGCTAGATATCAGCAAACAAAGGCAACAACAGGCATCAAACCAGCAGCCTTCAGCTGCATGACCTATGCTGTTGGCACTGATGAAAGAGCATTTCTCTCCCCTGGTTTTTCTATCTTGGAGAATTTTTGTCTCATCTCCTTATGCTTACTGTTTTTCATCTACAGAAGAGCACAACGCCTTTTGTTCCTGCTGCCTTTCATTGCCCTCCCTTCTTCCAGCCCTTTTATTTTGAAGGATTCTCACACTTAAGTCACCTACAGCAGCTTTATTCCAGTCGTTAAAGTTATTCTACATTTAGGCAAGCAATCCGAGGAGTAGACAGTTACATACGAATTTTCAGCACAATGCTCACGTTTCTAAATCTTTAATAAAGGCAGTTTGTAGACCAAGTGTGCAGAGCAGACTGGGGATGAAAAGCTTAAAGATCAGAATAATGCAGAGGAGACAATACTCTGCAGCATTTCTCATAAAGCCTAGAAGGGCATGGCTAGGTGATGGTGCTCTCCATATTATATGCCTGGCTTTTCTCCACTAAAATCCTCGGGCTCAGCAAAGCTGAATCTTCCTGAGTAAACAGGCAGCCCTAACTATTTTAAAGACTCAAGATCTTACATGTGACACCACATGCACTGGCCCTCAACCCTGGCAAATCTCTTCACCAAAGCTCTGCTTTGGAGATTCATACTGGAAAAACCTCTATGTGGAGTAGGAAGGGAATTGAGGTAGCAAATGCAGAATCTGGGTGTTTAGTTAATGAACATCTCCCAGCCCTTTACATCAACAAGAGCCTTCAAGAAATGAAGGGCCATCAACTAAGGCTCTGCTGCCTCCCAAAACTGAAAACATCTGATGCAGTTCAGTAATTTCACCAAATTTAAGCTACAATTGCTCCTATTTCAAAAGCTTTCATTCAATTTCAACAGGAGTCCAGTGATAGAAGTAAAATGAGAAGTTCAGTCAGCTCCATCTAAAATAACCCAGAAAAACCTGCTTACATCACCAGGCCAGTAGGAGAGCACAACACAAATATTCAAGAGTGGGATGGATTATCAGGTATGGCCAAATTTTCAGTACATCCTGAAGCTTCTATGTTGAAAGGCAAGGAGAAGTTAAAAAATTTATCCTCTTAGCAGACAGTCTGAAGGAGAGTAGAAGTTCCCCTAAACCTGGTGTAAAGAGTCCAAGAAGAGCACAGCACTGGAACAGAGATTCCTATCCCTAATCCTCACTTCTGATGAAAGCTGAAATCTCACTCAGGGCACTCTGTTGCTCAAGTGCTGCTCATGCTGATGCTTAAGAACAGGCAGCAGCTGGTGCTAAAGTTTTGAGACACCACTGGTATTTTCTGTTTGGCCACCAGCACAGCAGCTTCCAGAGCAGATGCACCCTCTGTGTTAAGAAAGCAACTGAGAGAGCTCTCTGGCAGGGTTTCCCAACTGGTATGTACTGGTGCAGACCTGAAAGTTGTGCCTAGCTTTAAAAGCAGGAATGACAAATTTTCTGCCCCAGCTCAGTACAGTTTGATCTCCCATCACACTGTACTCTTCCTGAATTATCTAATTTCCAACAGAGCTACCAAAAAAGCAGCTATGTGAGCTTCCTCTTACAAAAGTGAAAACACAGCAGGGTTTTGGTTTTTCCTCATCTGTTCAGAAGTATTACCTTAGAGCTTTTTAACCTGAAATTCCTGTAATGCAAAGTACCTTGATTCTTTTCTGTTCCACCACACCACAGGGACAGCAACAGTTAAACCACAAAATTCTTGAAATTAAATAATCTCAGATGATTTCCCAAAATGTTCCAACATCCACAGGTTTCTCAGGACTACCCTGACTCTTAAAAGGTACAAGGTAAAAGTGCTCTGACCTGCAGCTGCTTCAACCAAGGCTCCAGGCACCTGAGCATCACTGGGGTCAGCTCTACAGGACAGTGAGATGCCACCAGGTGCCAGGGACCTCCTCCTGGCAAAGCCTAACAGCCCATCAGCAGGACTGGAGTCATGTGTTAAACAAGAACTGGAAAAAGCACCAGCCCAGCTTCTGATTTCACAGCCCAGGGCCAGCTTTGGTCCCACCTTTCACCCCCTGCCTCCCCTTCCCTGCTGCAGACCCCCGTGGTCCCACGGCCAGGTCTGCTTCCCTGGCAGCCTGTTAAACCAACCTCAGCAGCACTGCAAACCTGCTGTCACAAAACAATGGATGGCCCATGCCCTGAAGCTAGATGGTATCCCTGCTCATGTTTATTTCCACTAAATTAAGCCAGAATTAAAGATTTAGGGAAGGTTTAAAAACCTGTGTTCTTTCACTACCAGTTGATACTCACTGATCAGGTTTACAAAGGTCCCTGTGGACACTGGGTTCAGAGTGAGCCCTAACACACACATCTTCCTCCACATTCCTCAAACTTGCATTTCTACAGCCCTGTTACCCACTATCTATTGCTTTTTGCTGGGTTACACACAGAATGTGTAAGCACAGCACACAGAGCACCACAGCAAATTCACAAACTGTCTCAGCTGCAGCAATTTTAAATATGACTTGTAAAAGGCTAACCTTTCAATCATTTCAACTTTAAAATACAGTGATAAAGTTCAATGCTCAGTGTGTAAATCCAAGTTCACTCCCCTGCAGGGAGCAGGCATCTTATGATCTGACTAGAAATCCCCCATCAGCTGGGTTTCACAGGCAGTGGTAATTACTTAGAAAAGAAACTTCTTTCCTGTATGGCAGAGGACAATTTCAGCTCATGGTCCACCAGATGATGGGTAAGTGTTGTGTCACAGAGTTGCTCTACTGTGGACCAGTAGACTCTTCAAAACCTCGTGGATTTTCAGGGGCAGGTTCCTTGGTAGCACTACTGGAAGATGATTCAGACACAAAGCTTGTCAGGGCCACGTGTATTCAGGTGTATTTCTATGTGCACAACAAGTGTCATGTGATGGGAGTTATCAGAACGTGTTTGATTATTCTCCTCTAGCAGTGGTGAGCAGGTAATGATTCTGCAACAGCTCAGTACACATGGCTTAATAAGGCACCCATTTAGTCATTTCTGTCATTCTTGAATCACTAACCAAGGACACACAGGAATTTTTATAAGCCTGCATTAGGCCTAGTAGATTTCTCACTCGTCTTCCTTCTCTGAACAAAATAAGGATGCCAGGAAAGCATTCCTAATTTAAGCTTTCATCGACTTTTATGAAGGTTAAAGAAACACCTTGGAACAGCTCTGTTACTGGCCCTTCTCAACCACATTCCTTAAACTGAACCCCAAGACGAGTTCCGAAGCCCTGGCTGGCAGCAGGTTACATTTGTGTACAGTACACACAAGGATTATTCCTGGAATGCAGAACACTCCTTGAAATCTCGTAAAACTGGACAATCATTCACTTCCATGCTTAACAAAAAACCCATCTAAGTAAACGGAGCAAAGGCAAAGTCCTGACAGCCCACCAGGAATGGAAGTCCCTTAAAGGAACTGATCGCTGGAGCAAGGGGAAGAAAGGAACACAAATTCAGAAATTGCCCTTTCTGCCCCACAACCATGAAAACGCTCACTATCAGATGGGGAAGTGTGTGAAATTTATCAACAACAAACTGCATAGTTCGGATTGTTGGAATTTCCAACTCGCTAGGATGGATTTTTGAGTTCCTGTTTCTGGGAACTTCAGCTAACAAAGCATTAAATAAGAAATTTAAAAACTTCTAATTCAGTGGTGATCCAGTTGAGCTTCCTGCACATCCAAGCTACCGTGCTCTGGCTCACCATGACTGCCTCAAGCATGGAACTACAACATGCTAGGACAGAGTGTTGCTTGGAAATGACCTCGGTATTGAACAGCACCCTGTTTTCTGTTTATCTTACTTTTCTAAGTGAGCGATGCCGGAAAATAACTACTCAGAGCAAGCAGGAGCGAGGGGATACCGCAGGGAAGAAGGCTGCAAAGAGGGGCGATCAGAGACACACCCTCAAGTCAGTGACCTCCGCGATGGCCAAGCTGGATAAGGCCACGAAGCTGCTCGCAGAGGTGGGCCACGATGCAGGACAGGGCCCGGCCACCGCACCTTGTCCCCCCCACCGCACCGAGCTCCTCGGCGTGCCCCGGGCCGGCTCCCAGCCCGCAAGGGCCGCATGGCCGCGCCGATCGCAGCTGCGGG
>WEZZ01009989.1:343-29672 GCA_013400585.1 Chloropsis cyanopogon
AGCATAAAAACATCCTTCCTGCCAGCTTCCAAGCTTTCAATGAGAAGATTTTGCAACACCTGGGGGCTCAAAGGGAGATTTCTTGCCTATACTACTGCGGGGCGATGGGGGGTAAAAAAAATGTGATGCAGGAGATTATTCCTTCCTTGTCCCCCTTTGCTCACAAAAAACCTTTTCTGTGACAATGTGCAGTAATACTCTTACTGATTGGTTAAAGCTCCCAGAGCACTCATGTTTCTGCCAAATATGAAGAAATGCCCCCTTTCTTACTCAGCAATTTTATCCACATTGTAACAATAGGAAGACTTTTTTTCTCTGTGGAAGTCACTCCTCTTTTTCCCTTAGTGCTCAAGTCCATGGGCCCATCCAAGCACCAGGAGAAGAGAACAGCCCTTTACATTATGCTGTTCTGGCTTCAAAGGGTTTCAGGTTCTGTGGATCAGGCGCTGCATGTGGTGTCACAGGCCAGTCACATGCCAGATTGTCACATCCCAGGAATACCTCCTGGACACTGCTGCAAAGCAAATGTCCTCAAGTAATAGAACAAATTTTGCTTTCTCATGCCTCTCTGCCTGGGTTCTTCTTAGTCAGGACAACACAGGTTTTGGTCCACTTAGAGACCAATGTCTGGTTTCTTGATTTGTACATTTCTGGGGCCTGAAGGTGGTGTTAATTTATTTAATATGTAAAATTTCTGATAAAACATAAGTTTACTAGTTTAGTGTAAAAAAAATATTTATAAATGAAATTAATTAATTCTTTAAAATGAAACAAAACCAAAAACCTGACTAGTTTTACTGTAACCATGGAAATAATAATTAATAATACTAATAATATTTTTTTAAATTTCAAAATGGAGACTGCTTTTGGAAGGAGAGACCTAGTACAAATATAGGTCTAAAAATATTATATAAGTAATTAGGTTCTCTACATAGATTATACAAAGATTAAAGACTGTTAAGAATTAATTGATGTTATGGACTTTAAGAAGGGCTTTGGCAAATATACTTTATGAGGTAGAAAATTAATAGCTTACGTGTGATACATGCCTTTCATAGTGTCCAAGGTCTCAAAACAGCCAAATACCTGCATTCAAGCAGAGAGTTTTGGCTCAGATTTACCTCAGACTTAAGCTAAAGCTTAAAATTTTATTTAAAGGCTTCAGGAACTTACGCTTCATTTTTTGCAAAACCAGCTCAGCTTTTGGCAGTTCGTAGGTCACTACCCTCACTTACACAAACGGTCAGGTGAAGCAGTGTTGCTCCTGACCCTGATCCAAACTCGGACTACATCCCTCTTCTACACCAGAATGTGACCTAGCCAAGGACCATCATCTGCTGCCTGACACAGTTTCATGAAAAAGCAAACTAGAATGCACAGGGACAGCAAAAGGCATGATATCTGCCATCAGGTTCCAGGCCTGAGCAGCTGGGAACAAGAATTAATGACATATCATAAAATATATCTGCCCCATTAAGTAAATCCAAAAGCATTTGTGGGTAGTCTCCTCAGCGGCAAGAGTCTAGACTGTAAAATTCATTTAAATATTTAAAAACATTTGACAATGATATTCTAATTTAATTTTGAAAATAGTCCTTTGCTATCCAACAATGTGCAAACACCAAAAAACCAACTCACAGTCAAAGCCCCTTTCTTCTTGCAGTTTTTGATGCATGCTTGAAAAAAAGCTAGAAACCACTATTATCTCCCCTTCATGCTAACTGATCCCCTTTTCTACTCCAACTATTTATTCTCAGAGTGTATTTTGGGTAATTAATAATTCCACTTCCTTACTATTTTTTTAATTTATTTAGAATTTGCCAATGAATTTTAAACCACTATCAGCCAGAGGTGTATGTCCGTATGCATGCTTTTGTGAACATGTATGTTAAGTGATCACATGAGCTTAATTAATTTAGGAAACAAGTCTAAACTTTTTTTAATAAACTGAAGACTTCGGGAACAGGGAGTTGACTGTGCACTGTGAGGTTTTTCCATATGATATTTAATCACAAATTGTAATTAATTTTAAATTTAAGTGAATCTTAAGTATTTGTGAAATTTTTGTTTAAAAGGAGACAAATATCATCTACCAGTTTTATCCCTCCCCACCTTTAGTCTGCAAAGTTCACTTTTAAGTGAGAGGTTAGATAGATCCCATTCCTTATTTTAGTTCTTGTTCCTCTTATGTTCTTGACAGAGGAATAGAAATATTTGGAGGAGCAGCTGCAAGATGCTGCTCTGGGAAATATCTGCTTAATTTGTTGCTGCAAGCAGATTCCATTATTTGATTAAAAATAAAGTGGTTATTCTTCATCCCCATGATTGATTGCTCTCTATAGACATCCTTTTGGCCCAGCTTGGTAAAATAGAGAGGAAGCAGAAAGCACTTTCATAGTGGAAACAAGTGTGGGAAACATTTACAAACACTGTTGCTCTGTTTTTTTGGATTTTGTGGGTGTTTGTTTGTTTGTATAGATTATCTTAGCTTTTCCTATTGCACAGTTAGGTCACTGAATCTGCTTAAACTTAAATTCTTGAATCATAAAGCCTTATGGAAAAGGCTGTAGGAAATGGAGAAGAAGCTGGGTTGGGGTGGGGCTGGTGCTTTAATCTGGGCATTTTCAGACATAGCATCTTAGCAGGTGTAGGGATGATACCTTCGTTTCCTAGTGATCAATCACACTCCAGGCAGCCAGCACGAAGTCAGAACTGATGATACCCCTTCATGGCATATTGTTCTCTGCAGCAAAATAGAACACAGTTTTAAATTCTCTTGTTTTCATCCATCAGAAGACAAAAATGGGAGCTCAGGAAGGAGCATAGCCCAAGTAATTTTTACAGCTGAGCAGACATCAATACTTATAGACCTACTCATGGTTTACAAACACTGCACAGTAGGGCATCTCAAGCAGGATTGGCTAAGAATCAAAACAGGTTATAAGACATAATTAGCCAGGAAAACCAGTGTGTCTGCAATATGGAATTACTTATAACATTGATCATTTTGAACACCAAGGGGTACGTAGGTCAGCTTTGGAAATAGAGACAGAAACAAAGTCTCAAGAAGCAGCATGTGTAAACAGCCTCCTCTTACCACATCACCTGCACTTGCTGGACAGTAATTCTGGCTACAAGTGTATGTCCATGCACATGGCATTTTGTTGCATTGGCTTTGCCCCCTCCCTGCATCAGCTCTCCCTCATCCTGGTAAAACCCAGGCAGCCTTCGCAAAAGCCAGCCCAGACACTGGTGCCCAGCCTACCCACACAGGCAGGATGAAGAGTACAGACAAGAATGTGTGACATCAGCACTCATGCCACAGACCTACTGCTTTGAGAAAATTTCCCTTTGTAGTTCTGTTTATACAGTAGTTAATGACAATAAATATGCAGTCTGATACCACAATAGTATACTACTAAACCCACACAAGTGAGCAAAAGCGAGCACAGCTCACCTTCTCAAGACTTGTGGTTAACCAGACATATATGCACTGGTGGAACATTATGCTGCACATACTCCTGTCTCTCCTGTTTCTCCTATTTTTTTTAAACTTTTAGACCTCATTTTATCCTTGAATAGCAGCATAAAACCCACAGATACTTTATGGTCGGACTCTTCTTCGGACCCAGAGGTCACACATTATCAGTCTTCCCATGCTTGGCAGTGTCTTCAGGCAGCGAGATCTGAAGACTGACACCGAAAGTCATAGAGACTAAACTTATTTTAAACGCCAGTAATCACTGACTGGATTGTAGTTTTATGTCTTTATGTCTCTTTTTTTTAAGAGTTGGAGTGCTGATTGACTAACAGAAGATAGTCTATAATGGTAAAAGTAGCTATTGTAACTGAAGCAACAGCATATTTTATTGGAGCAGATGTTCTGCGAATGAGCAGGGAATAAGGAGAGCAGTCATTTTTTTGATGTTGTTTAAAGGGCAAGAGTGATGCCAATCATAATTACCATCTGCTATAGTACATAAAGTATCCATATGGTCTTTAGATGGCCCCAAAATTGATTTGAACTGCCATACTGAGATTTCTCATTTGAGGACAAGATAGTTCTATATACCCTTATTAGCTCCTGACTGACAAGAGTCTTCAGAGCAGTTAACAAAAATGTCTCAAAATCCTGGCTCAAGTAGTCACAGATTAAATTTAGAGCAGACCAACGTTTGCCATTCTTTCTTGGATCTTCTGCCATGATAACATTTACCATCTGAAGCCTAAGCATGCCAGGCAGCTGTTCAAAAACATAAACCAAATCTACAAATCCTCACTGCTACACTCTGCAGTGCTTGCAATGTTTCTCATTGTTCTAAAAATGTCATGTTAGAGCCCACACTCTTCTGGGCATTGGCTCAGAAACCAACTTTGTAGTTAACCTTCCATCCCTCAGCATCCAACTGAAAAGTGTGTTCTTTCAGCTGAGTGCATTTCCAGCAATATTTCACATAGTTAAAAAAATGACCTCTCACATTTATCCAACATGCAGAGGAAAAAGTATTTTTAACCTTGCAAATCCATTGACCTCTTCATACTTTGCAACTAAATTGTACATGGGCTTTCCAGCAAAATTTTATGTCAACTGAGTTAACAAATGTTATCACAAATCCAAGAAAGAAGTCTAAATTTGTCTATAATAGAGTACTAAAATACTACCTTAACTCAGACTCTAGCTTAAATTTAGGATTATTTTCACTTGCACAGAAAATAACAAAACGTATCAGCTATGGAGATATAGTGATCATCCATTCATTTGCACGTTTCTCCCACAGCAGTCCAAATAAGAGACGTCTGAAAAGTGGTGCCATACCCTATATAAAATAAGAGCTCAAATAATGTTTTGTTGCTAAGCCCAGTCAGTTAGCAACAGGCTTATTCTACAAAGGAGTTTAGCTGTTATTCCCCTTCCTTTTCTTTTTTTTACCACATGTATTTTCATTATCATGCAATTGTCTAGTTTTGGAACTCACCCATGATTTAGTTGGCAGCAAAACTTACGGAATGAGGTTAAGATATTTCATATCACTGGATTTAAACATACCATCACAGATTAGGGTATCTCCTTGCTGCTATGTTCATGATAATATATGACAAGGAAAATTTTGAGAGTGGTAGGGGGGTTTTGTCACTGTGAGAGGGTTTTTCGGTTTTTTTGGGTTTTTTTTTTAAATTTCTTCTTATGAGGCTTAAGCAACTTATGGTGTTTAATTCTTTCTGAGATTCTTTAAGTCGTACTAAAGGTTTTAATTGATCAGTTTAATGGCCAGCATGAAAGAATTTGGGTAGTATTCCTCCAATTTTTAATGACATCTGAGAGACTCCATTAAGGTTTCCCTGGCACAGACACATTTCTGTGTTCTTCAGGGACTATTACTGAAGTGCCCCGGGGTGGGGGTGGGAAAGAACCAGTTTCCTGGGTCTCTTTTTTTCCCCTTAATCCTTTATAAGGGGTTATTGCAATTCTCCTTTAATATTTTTATTTTAGTTATTTCCCTCTTGGGCATAAGGATGGACATTTCAAAGGGAATCAACTCTCTTTATATCAGGGATAAAAGACATGCCAACATCTTCTACAAATAGCAGCAAAGTTACCACACAACCTTCTACATTCTGCTCCAGTAGCAAAATGACACAACTCTTTTAACATGAACATGCAGAAAAATGTGTATGCTAATAGAGATTGTGAGGGAGGAAATCTTACAAATATAAAAGTATTATAAATGCAATTATTGTCCTTCAGGAAAGGATGAGATAGAAAATTGTTCTCAGGCCGTTAGTCACATTACATAATGCTAGAGGGCATTCAGCAGCAATAGTGACCCAGTGATGAAGCTGAAAAAGAACTATTGCAGACAGTGTGTTGTACATACACTTTTTGTTGAAAGAAGTAAAATCCTAAACAGAAAATGTCAAGATAACTACTACTACAACTCTTGCAATGTGCAGCTCCTTTGTACGATCATGATGCTTTGAAGGGCAGCCATTTTGCTTTAGTTTATTTTGCTTTACTAATCTGTGAGTAACAAGCTATACATTTATGTGTGAGAAGTTTTACAGAACCCTATTTCATTTTATGTTAACATGCACACCTGTTATTAGGATATTGCTCATTGCTAATTTTTATCTGCAATTGGTTCACCAAAAGCTTCATTAATATTCTTTGCTTGGCAGAAATATTACATTATATTGTTCTTTATGCTGAATGCACAGCATTCTATTTATAGCATAACTGTGACATAGGAGTTGTCCGTAAGAGCTAAAAGGTAGTAAGAATATATTGAAGATTTACATTAACACTCATTATCATTCTAAAAAGCAACATAAAAGGGAGCTGTCAGGTTCATATAATTTCACTCTAGTTATTTTAATTTACTGTAATTAAGATACAAAAAAAAATCCTGTGAACGAAAGCCATTACATCCTTACTATACAAGTAAAAGAACCACAGTATTGCATTAAGCTGTTATTAACCCTGTCCTGGGTGAGCAGGACAAAGGCACAAAAGACACTCTGATATTAAGAAAATAATTTCCATATTTGCATAGGTGTTTAGAGGAAGAATTTTCAAAATATATTTGTGTCCCTGCATTTTGTTGTTCTTTAAAGGTCATCACCAACATTAAAAGCCATGCTGTCAGAGACTGACTTGGTATGATTAATGGCTTAAACATTGTTATGAAGAACTTTTTGCCCATTATGGCAAAATTCTAAGAAGAAGCTGCAGCCACTGAAGCCGACCCCTCCCTGAATATGCCTCCTGTGGGGAACTCTGGTGAGTTAAGGCACCTAAGGGAACATAAGGTAAGACAAAGGTGACACTATTGTCCAATAATCTCTGGTCTAGAAAGAAGTGAATAAGACCAAGGGAGAAGAATATATCCACAAGAAAGTCAAACCCAGCAGCTCTCCTGCAAATCAGCTCTGGCTGGGTTCAGGGTGGGGAAACCATACCCCACAGGCCCATCTGCTGAACCAGGTTTGCACACACTCCCCCAGCCAAGGTGCGGGAAGGAGGTTTTGGGTATGTGAGGGAACACCTAGTCACAGGCAGTGGACATCCATCCTGCCTTACACAGACTGGCTCAGTTATAAACACCCCCACACCTCAGGAAGGCCACATCTGTGTGACATTCACATGAGGGCAGCTGAGGAGATGTCACAATCCATAAAGATCCCCAAGACTCATTCCTGAGGCCTTGCACCAGGCGACTGCATGTGACGCAAAGTGATGCAACAGATACAGAGGTTTTTGCAAGAGACAGTGTCAAACTTGCCCACCCAGAGCAAGTACCTGAGCATTCCCATCTGGCCCAAATGTGTATTAATCCATTGAACTCTCTGTTTTGTGGAACCCATCTTACCACCAAGAAGACCAGATGGAGAGGATCAACAGGATGCCGTCAGAATCCACTGATATTTTCTACTTAATCTCTCTCTGTCACTCTTTCTCTCCCTCCCTCACCTCTTTTTCTATTTCTTTGTCTTTCTCTCTCTCCCTCTCTCCCTCTCTCCCTCTCTCCCTCTCTCCCTTTCTCTCTCTTACTCATATTCACTGTTAAATAATATGCATACTATTGACTTTGGCATACAGTCTTGTTTGCTTCTTAATTCAGGCAGAGCTGTCTCTCTAAAAATGTTAATAACTGGATCTTAAAGCTGAGGCAAAACCCTGGATGAGATCTCAAGGGCCCTAGCTGCATTTGCAGTCACAAGCAAGTGACTGTAAACTGATTCACCATTACTTTCACCTGTGCAATTAGGAGATTGTCCTGACCTCTTCTTCAGACTTTTAAGACCCATGAATACACCTGAACATTCATCAACCAGCCAACACCTGGGTGTATACCCATTTTCTCTTGCAGCCTCCACTTTTTTATAGGAAAAACATAGCATTGAGCCATCTTTTCGACACATGATGCAGCTCAATACCAGAATGGGTGCTGTGTTTAGTTGGAAACTAATCACTTAAAACAGTGCTAACAGGCTCACAAAGGTATTGCTGATGCATAGTCAAAAGTTTAGCTGTCAAATGGAGGGAGAGAGAAAGAAAAAGTACTTTTTTTTCTTTTTTTTTTTTTTTTTTCATAAAGGACAATGAAATATCTGGCTCTGATAGAACCATTTCATATTGACTGACACCATTGTTCAAAGTGCAGGATGTGTGCTTGACCTTCTTGTCTAGTATCAACAGCCCAGGAGTTACAGTCGAGCTTGGAAAGGTCAGAAATCATCAGTTTCTTGTTTTGAGAGGTGAAGGTGCACATGAGGAACTCAAGGAAGGCGACATAAAAGGATGGTGCCAGGATAACACCTTCATTACTCAAACCTGGATGCTTCAAACCAGCTGCCTGAATTCTTTTGTCAAAAATAGCTCATGCATTTCTGAATACCCTTCGATCAAGTCCCTTCAGCTACTGTAGAAAATCCTTGGCAATTTGCCCCTGCTCTTGGCTTAAATTATTCCCAACCCATTTGTTTCAGATGTTACATAACAGGTGTTATGAATTTCTATATGCTTCCAAAGCACTATATGATCTTCAGTTGAAAACCAATAGATGCAAAATATCATCCAATATAGTAAAGAAACTAATACATTAAATAGGGCTGAAAAAAACCCTTTCACGATATAAAACAGGATAAGGAAAAGAGAATGTCATTTTCTTGACAGGCCATGATTCCTTTTTAATGTATAATCACTGGTTTAGACATAGAGTTCTCTTTTTACGAATGTCAAAGAATGACAGGACAAGAGGAAAATATCTAAAAGAGCAGGTCATAAAGAGCCAGTAATTCAGGATCTAAGCAGCTGAGTGGCAGGGAAAAAATCCACTGAATTTAGAAAGTTTCTCAGCACTTAGAAGTCCTCCTGAACACATCAAATCTGGAATGTTCCAAGATTTATTTTATGATAAATTTTCCATTCTGTGACCAGGACAGTTTAGGTTTCTAAATATTTGCTGTAATCACTATATATGTCTGTACCTAATACGCACATATAGATGCCTAAGTAAATTTTACACAATATGTGTGTAGCACTGTGAAGTTGATTATATATTGATAGGAAAGAAATCCAGATTTAGCTGGTTGGGTACTGAGATCAACTGGTTCTCTAGGATTCAGGACATGTCCACCATGAGTAAAAGCCATAAGGCTGAAAACAATATCAGGGACAGCTTTGTGCTTTGGACAGGTGGATGTATCTCTCTAAATCAAAACTTTTCATGTGTACAGATATTTTCTCCCCTTTCACTAGTCTTTCCTATTGACAATGTAAGAACATCCCATATTAAGCACAGTGGGAATCCTTACTTTAAGGGGATTGTGAAGCACTGAAACAACACAAATGATGGAAAATTATAAAACAGGTCAATTATGTTTTACAGAAGCTTCCAGCTTGCTAAGAATGTGTATGTGCATCGCGGCCTGGCATTCTTCATGCTGTCAGCAGGCACCAAGATGCAACATGCATGGCAGGAAAAGGCACCCACAGAGTTGTAAGATGGCCTGGGAACTGCCAGCCCTGCCAGGGTGGCTGGTGCAGATCTTCACCACAGAGCACAGCCTCCTATTAGTGAAGCATGCACATCATTCAATGCCTCTGTCAGACCCCCAGTAATTATTACTTCCAATGGGACCCTGGAAACCTGTTTTACAGCACTGAGGCTCATAAATCTCAGACCCTGGATCTCTGGGAAATCTATTTTCCAGTCACCTTCAGGGAAGACAAAACAATAGATAAGATAAAGTATGGATCACCAGTAAAAATAAGCACGTTAAGAGTATTTAAATGGGTTCATACCTTAACATTCATATGCATACCTGCACAGATGTATCTTTCTTGAAGCAACAAGTAGTCACTTAAGCCTATGCAACATTTCAGAAAGTCTTCCTACAGACTTCTGCTGCAGAACACTCTAAGCTTATGTGAAATTACAGAAGATGGAATGGACAAAAGGACTGCAACACTGTGATTTGTTCTTTATAATTTAAACTTCTATTTCCAGAATTTCTGTTTCCCATTAAAAACAGATTTTAGAAAGCCAAAAAAAATTGTCTGCAGGTTTTTATTCTCCTTGAAGAAAAATCCGTTTTATATGTACACTCTTCCATTCATCAAAAAAGTTATTAAACAGTGTAATGCAAAGGACGGCATATCTAGTTCCTTATTCAAGTGGAATATCTCTTCTCCCAGTCTTTCTACCCACACTCATATGTTTAGTCAGCAGCTACCTCAAGAGTATTGAAGATGCACATTCCCACCCAAATTAACCTGAAATAAAGGCCACTGAGTTTACAAAATCCTTCACATTCCTGTTGAAAGAAAAGTCTTGGAGGCTGAGCAGGATGAAGTTCAAATAAAGGGATGTTCAAACTAGTATTTAAGGATGTCTTTGATAGGTACCTACCACATCTGGGCTCAAGGTCACCTAAACACACAGCTTGTTCCCAGTTGCCAGTACACAGTTGGTTTGGCATCAGATGTTGTGTAGCTGACCTTTATCTAGCCAGCAAGACCAAGACTTTGACTTTATTTTATATACATTGGCAAACTTATCCCACTTGCTCAACATGACGTGCTTCCTCAGTGTCTTCTGGGACACAGATTTTACTTAAATACTATGCAGGTGGAAAAAATATGTCCATGATGTTTGATAGCTATCAGCAAGACAGAAAAAGACTGCAAAAAAGAAAGAAAAAGTGATATAATGAGGGGTCTGCATCTTTTCTCTGACAGGGTTTATGCCCTGTAATTACAGGAAAATGCTTTCTCTCTCTCTGCTATCTCCCCTTTTTAATACCAGGAAGCTCATCTTTCACATGTGAAAGAAATGGAAAAGATTTAATTAAATAGCAACATATCTTGGGAGTAAATATACCCCGAGATACTGATGTCTTATCTTTAGTCAGGCCAAATGGACTTTTGCTGGGGGAAATTGTTTCCAAACTGTAATCCATCAGACAGTGCTTATAGGGTTTAGCACCACAGACCTGCATATAACAGCCCATCACAAAATAGTAAACACCACAAAGCATGCTTTGAAGAGTGAATGAGACACAAAAATAAGATGCAGCCTGCTGGGTCTGTGGCAATGCATTTTAATAAGCTGAAGTCAATCTCTGTGTGATTGTTGAAATGCTTGGGAAAAGAACTCATTTTTTTATTCATTCCAAGTTATTTTTCTTCCTATTTCTTGTATCTACTGAACTTCCACCTGTCCAAGGAGCTGTGATGACGCTGCTAAACTGCATGAAACTCTATGCAAACTAGTTGAAATATTTGATAAACTCCTTTTGAATTTAAAATATTGCTTTGGAGTATTTCTAATTGACATTAGTTTTTCTTTCTATTCTTGGGATTCTTTGAGGTAAGAGCTTTGTTTTCCACAATGAAATTATGTATTTTATTTGTAGTGGAATTTTTAAAAAATGTAATAAAATATATTTTTTCAATTTGCTTAAACGTCAATGAAAAATTATTTATTGAAAATTATTTTTTAAAAACATATATTTATTAAGAATGGAATATAGAAATATCTGCACATTTCTAAATCCTAAGAGAAAAATGTACTGCTTTGATACTGAAGGTTTAAGAATGCACTTTCCAATATACATGCTAAATATATTTTAATTTATACTGAATTTTGTTATAATTTGAAGCAATTTAAACTTTGATAATGGTAGCAATTGTACGAATTGTACGAATACATGATATTTGAAAAGTTGTGGCTGTCAGGTGAAGTCCCAGGCGACTGGAAAAGGGAAAACATTGTAGCCATCTTTAAAAAGGGTAGAAAGGAAGATCCCTGGAACAACTGGCCTGTGAGCACAGAGCATCACCATCACCTCTGTGCCTGGGAAGATCATGGAACAGATCCTGCTGGAAGCTGTGCTAAGGCACACGGAGGACAGGGATGTGATTTGGGACAGCCAGCATGGATTCACCAAGGGCAAGTCCTGCCTGACCAACCTGCAGGCATTCTGTGATGGAGTGACTCCACTAGTGGACAAGGGAAAGGCAGCAAGATGTCATTTATCAGGACTTTGGCACGGTCCTCCACAACACCCTTCTCTCTAAATTTATGTCTAAATTTATTTTGTTTATAATAAAAAACAGGTTAGAAACTCAAAAATTAGTGACTTCGCCTTAGTTTTAACCACTGCCCTTTCACCAATAAGGAGAGATGACTTGTTCCTCATAGGAGAGGTGGTTCATCCCTTTCATTGACTTGGTGTCCCTCCTCTGGACTCACTCCAACAGGTCCAGATCGTTCCTGTGCTGGGACCCGAGAGCTGGATGCAGGGTTCCAGGTGGGGTCTCACCAGAGCAGAGCAGAGGGGCAGAATATCCTCTCTAGCCCTGCTGGCCACCTTACGCTGGAAAGCCGGTGGAGAGAGGATCAGACTTTGGAGATCAATGCAGAGGAAATATGGAATATACAAATTTTTTTCTTATTTTGGGTCACCTAGTTTACCTAGGACAATTGAATAGGAATGGATTTGCTGAGAGGTCTGTCCGGTGAATAAGGAATTGGCTGCACTGTCTCACCCAGAAGGTGGTAGCCAACAGAATGCTAGTTGTGTCCTCACTTGCAGCCAAAGCAGCGTGGGCAGCAGGGGAGGGAGGGGATTCTGCCCCTCTGCTCTGCTCTGGTGAGACCCCACCTGGAACCCTGCATCCAGCTCTGGGGTCCCAGCTCAGGAAGGTCATGGACCTGCTGGAGTGAGTCCACTAGGGAGGCCATCAAGTCAATGAGAGGGATGAAGCACTCCTCCTATGAGGAACTGAGAGAATTGGGATTGTTAAATTTGGAGAAAGGAAGACTTCAGAGTGACCCAACCATGGCCTTCCAGTACCTAAAGGGAGCCATCAAAAAAGATGGCAAGAGACTTTTTACAAGGGCATGCAGTGATAGGACAAGAAGTTATGGCTTCACACAAAGAAAGTGGGTTTAGATTAGGTATTAGGAAGAAGCTATTTTCTATGAGGGTGGTGAGGCACAGGAACACATTGTCCAGAGAAGTTGTGGATTAAATTAGTGGTTATATACCAAGGACTAGATTCTCCAGTTATACAGCTATCATTCTTAAAATATCCTGCATGGTCTAAGGTTTTTAATTGGGCATAAATTACATTTGTAGTCTTTTCAGGGTACCTTTAGCCATCTGGAACAATGACAGTTGATTTTGCATAAATGAAATCCCAGCCATTATTATACTTGAATTGAAGCCTTCTCAGTTTGCTATAGAATATGCCAATTCACAGTCTGTTACTCCTGTTCTCTTCATCTCCTTTCCTCTGTATTTCCACAAAATTTCAGCCCAGCCTCTGATGACCCTCCACACATCAGCACTGTATCACAACAAATGAAATCTATGGGGTTATGGAAGAGGAAGCTGCAGATTATCAAAACATAAGAACAGAAAAATATTTAAATGAGCTCCTTCCCCTTGAGACAGTTTCAAGCTAAGGAAAGGTAGCCCAATATTAAGTGTTCTAAAATTTTCATGTCTAGAAATTGGAAATAAGTTAATAAGCTGAATATTTACATTGACTATTTGTGTGGCTCATTTTTTCAACTGTGTTGTTGTGTCCCTCCCATGCTCCTGACACTACAGGGGCCTTAGATAACCTTCTCTTCCCACATGCATATATATATACATATATATATATGCACACACATATATATGTATTTTACTGATTAGTGTGTCTATGTCCAGAATGTGACTCCTTATGGGCATTTTTTCTGTTTGAATTAGAAACCCCAGGCTAACATCTTCTGGATGTCAGAAGAATTTCATTAATGCAACCCACTAACCAATGTCTGCATGAACTTCCTGCAAAATTCTATGATTTAAACTGAAAATATTCAACATGCAAGACTCATTCTTTTCTCCTTTTTTTACCTTATGTATCAAATTAATTGCTGAGCCTCAACATTGCGCTATTCCACATTCATTTGTATTCTTCCTACATTTTGCTGCATGAACATTAGAGTTAATAGGAAGTGAAGCATTTATTAATAATGGCAAACACTTACATGTGTAGTTATTTTGCCTATGATTACATAAGCCAGGCTGTTTAGCTTGTGAAATGGCCCAAATCTACGTTTGTATAGTAATGATCCTGTTTCTGTCCATATACCTCACATTCTAACTCACCTGTTTTGAATTACTGTGCTAACACTGGGATAAACAAGGAATGCATGGTCTTTTATTTAAATTTAATAAGATTAATAGTTTATTCTATCTCTTTAGGAGGAGATATACACTCCCTGTGTTATGAAGATCCATTCTCTAAAGTTCTCCTTCCTAACTTATAAAAGGTGGAATTTGCATAAGAATAGGTCTGAATTAATGCTCTGCAGAGCGCTGGTGGGAAGGCAGTTGTGTTTGGGTGATACCTAGGCCTAACCATAACTGATGAGCAGGAATATAGCTGTAGAAAAAAAGATTTAAATCGCCTTTTGCACGTTTCAGCAAAATTTACTTCATTGAGTAATTTAAGACTGATCTTAACAAAACTATGCTTAAAGTGGTGGATAATTTCTGCTGGCTACAATATGGGCTTTAGAAAAATCCAGTATTAAAGAAGTCTTTCACTAAAATACTTAAATAAGTGGTAGTTTGAGTTTTTGTAAGAGTAGAATATATTCCTTCTCTTTTTCTGTAGAAAAAAAAGCATTCACATTTTTTGTTGGTTAATCACATATATCATTTGAGACAGTCCAAAAACTTTCCAATAATTCCATCATTTATTTCTAATTTGAACTTTTGGTAAAAGACTTCATTTTGCTTTTGTCTGAGAGATTAGATTCCTCAAGTACTATTAATCTTATCCCTGCAGATATACTTCTCTATTGATGATGCTTATCCAGCCCCCATTATCCAAGAAAGAGAAGAATGTGCTCAAGATCACAAAGATAACTTTGACAAAGAAGGCAACTGCCAATTGCTTCTGTGCAAAACCTTAACATCTGGACCACTCTTCATTTGGGGAGATCACACTTTTGCAACCAGATAAAATTATCTCACGAGGTAAAAACTGAAAAAAAAAAAAAAAGCATAAGATTCTTCCTGTATCATGTTTTATGCTGATTTTCCCAAAGGTACAGAGTCAGGCTGGGCCTTATTGTCTCTCCTGTCCTGGACATACACACATAGACAGACCCTTTATAGAAAAGATTAATTTCTTAAGGTCTTTTGAATAGGGTAGTATTTACATGGTAAACTGAAGCTCTCAAATACATGGGGCATTTGCTGTCCAGATGTTGACAAGTGGTTCCATTGCAAGCATCTGTGTGGCATCTTCAGCAGAATTAAACAGGATGTACCAAACCACAATTCTGGATCATTGTTATGATATATGACCCAGCTCACCTATGGCCCTATGCAATTCTTCCAACATACACATGACCATTTATTTATTATTGGTCATCTCTAGCTGCATGTAGGAAACTGTCCTATGGGACCCCGTCTGCATAAGCAGGGACAGTTTCTACTGAGTAATTAAAATCTGCATACAATTTGTTCACACCGCTCCTTCTTCCACAGCAGGAGCAGCCTGGGGATATCCCTGGTGTGGACTGTCACAGACATTCCCACTGAGATGACTAATCAATGCACAGGAAAACTGCCTAACAGGGAGTCTGAGCACAGTGGGGCTCCCCCAGGGTAGGGAGTGATTCAGGGCTCTCCACAAACTCCTTTACCATGTTTTCTGTTCCTCTGCTCTGAAAAACTACTTTGCCTCTTGTTGGGCTATCTGTCTTACACCAGCCTGGTGTGCAAACTCCACAGAGAAGGAAGTGAAGACCGACTTCACTGAGCAGGGATACAGGTGGAGGCCTGGTTCACAGACACACCACAGCTTTCACTGTCAATCAAACTTGCATTTCAGCCTTAATCACAGTTGTAGCTTCAAGAGTACAGACAGTGCCCCACCTGTCAAAATTCTTGCCATTTATTGCAAAAGAGGTTTTTTGCCCCTTACACCAACGCTCACCACAGATAAGAAAGTATATTCTACTTTCACCTTAAGAAAATATCAACAATTGACAGAATTCTTAAGACCCATATTGCAACTGGGACATTAATTATATGAGTGCAAATTGAGACATCATCTGCCTGGTTTCCCTCACTCTGATATCTATCTGCCTAAAGTATATAGCTCTCCTCCTTTCTGCTCATCATCCTCAGAATCTGATTTCAAGGAAAGCCAACACCAAGAAATGAAGTGAGGATACTATGGTAGACAGTATGATGCAAAGCAGGAGTTGAATAACAAGGAACAAAGCAAATGTTTTCTCTATCACTGCAGAAATGGACAAGACAAAAAAAAGTGCTTCCCAAGACTGCTGGAGAGTGGAAGGGTTGTGGAAGAACAACCAGTGAGCCAGGGAAAGTAAAAATGGGAAGCACAAATGAGACTATTTCAGCTGAGTGATTGAATAAAATCAAGGAGTTGTATAGTCGATGTGAGCCTGTGACAAATAGTTCAAAAGTGATATATCTCCCCTTACTTCAGGAGTTTAAAATACTGTCCAATTCATCTTCCTTTACATGTAACAAAAAGAACTGTGCAGTTCCATGGTGTGATGCATCTTGCCTATTTCAGGTATTTTTTAGCATGTGATGAATTATCACTGTATATGTCATTCCCCATCAGCAAGACATATAGCACAGCAAGCACCACTGCTGTAGAGGACTATGGGCAGCTATCCCAAATTTGGCAAGGTAAACTCAATCCTCTGGAGCCAAGAATAGCAACATTTTCCTTCTGAAGGAGACATTATGGAGGAAAAAAATGCTTAGTCCTTTTTGTAAAAATTGGATTCTTTGGTGGATTGTTTTAATTACAGCAGACTGATCTAATTCCTAATCTGCAGAAGTAGAAATTCAAGCCTAAGGACTTTAATCTTCACTCACCATAGCACTGTTTTAAATAGCTGCTGATTAAAAATGTGCAGCTCTACCGGTAGGTAATTAAACCATATCTTCGTCTGGGTTTCCTTTATACAGGTGAAATCTGCTGATTTACTGGGACTGATTTACAGCAGTCAGACCTTTCTATTCTCAACAAGAGCTTTAGCCAACATCATTGGCAAGCTGTTATTTTAAATAGACAGGTGCTTCTTCAAGTATAACACTTTCATACTAGAATCAAATAGCCTTTGAAGGGAAACCCCATTATCCTAATTCTAGCAGACTGAATATTTTCCCTTTCCTACTCATATTGTTGGTCATCACATCTTTTATAGCACAATAATTCTTAAAAAGGTCAATTGTAATTCCTATAAGTCCTTTGAACTGTATTCTATGATTTATTCATGCTGAGAATTGCTTCTTTTCTTATGAACTTCAAACTGATGAGCTAAACAAATTCATGCAATTTACCTTGCACAAGGTACTGCCTTTCTAACATCTCTATCCAAGAAAATGTAGTAGTCTCAGAAGAGATGCAATTGTAGCCATTGGTTTGAAGATGGTAGAGATAAGCTCTACAATAAAACTTTTTAAGCCCTTATAAGCCTAACACATGAGGTAATATCCAATAAAGGGTCTCTCTGGTGTTATTTTCATATGAAAGCTTGTGCTATCAAGCTTGATTTGAGTCCTGCAGAGTTTTCTGCTCATTTTTGGTAATAGTTGGTTAGTTGGTTGAAAGTTTCTCTCACATTTCCCTCTCTGCAGCTGTTATATTCAGCACGCTGTTGTGCAATCTGCTTTACCTGTTGCAGTACAGTTGTATTGAGGGGAGGCTTGTCATGAAAATGTTGTGCCATCAAACAGGATAGCAGTTGTCTGTTTGCCCTCATTTTCCAGAGCACAACACAACACAGTTTTAGCCTGGCAAAGAGTTTCCTAGGCATGGCAACCAACTGCAGCAGTCAGACCTTATTCAATTGATAAGTCATAGCATTACACAAAACTTCAGGCTTGCAGTCAAGAGAATTAGCTGTTTATTTCTAATTGGGCCACAACAAGAATGCTGGCACATTCAAGCCTTTCTAGTAGGAAGGGGAAAAAGGTTGTTCTGAGACAGAGGGGTGAGACTACATCAATCAACCTTCTGCCAGCAGTCCCACTTTAAAATTGCATCCATCGAAGAGCCATGGTACACCTCTTTCACATCTTTCTTTTGTCATCTCACCTGTGAAACCTTCAAGAGGTCCATTCTGTTATTTTTAAGGCAAGAAGGTTACTAGAAGAAAGATAAACATGTATGCAACCTACATCAAGCTATCCTACTGTGCTGCCTTGTATCTTGCTGAACCTGAGCTCCACCTCTTAAAAGCTGTTATGCAAAAAAACCCAAACAAACACAGATAAAAATGCTGAAATAAGGGAAGACAGAAAATGAAGGGAAGACATGTTAATTTGAGAGTAGCTTTTTACCAGGTTGGAGGCTGTTATGAACATTAAGTCTTTCAGTCTAGTAATAAAAAGAAATCCCTCCTCTCAACTAAAGTATTTGGATGCAAAGCATGGAAGAGCGTTAAAAAAAAAAAAAAAAAANCACTACCCTAGTTAATTCCAGATGGGTCTGGCACAAAGTAGCTGATGGACTGTCTTTCACCCCACAAATTCTTACACTTTTTGCACTATATTCTCTAATTTTTAAGCGCTTTTAAAGCAACCAGTCTGTCTGTGGATTTAGGTATTGATCTAGGCTCAATGGTGCTGAGACATCAATTTACTAATCAGTGTCTGCTATGCTTTATATTACTTTTCATTGCTCCCTCTATGCAGCAAAAATAGGTCAATTATTTCAGAAGCAGTACAGAAGGTGATGTTATTCTGTATGGCAGCAGAATGAATTGCTGCCTCCAAGGTGTTTAACAGCAACCATTTTCCCAGGCATTTTATTATATGCAAGTTTTTCCCTTTTCAGCAGGATTTTCAAAATGGGAATATGTTGAGTACAGAGGAAGGAGGGTCTAGTCAGAACTTCTTGCCAGACCTCTGGGGACGGGAAAGGCTGAAAGATAAAGCTTGAAAAATTCAGACACATCTCTAAATTAGCAAAACATTTTTGGATGGCTGCCCCTCTCTGCTTACCTGGCCTTCAGCTGGCTCTCCTCCAGCAGCACTGCAGCACTTCTCTGCAGAACTGCAGCTGAGGGTTACTGCTTTGGGCTTCTACAGTAGGGCCGTAGCAGGAACGAAACGAGAAAGATCAAAGCCAATACAGTGAGAAGGAAGAGAAGGAAAGGTCTTGCAATGGCGGAATTTGTCTGAGATTTTGCTGATCTAAGTAGCAGGAAAAGCCCTCTGAAGAACCTGCTGTGATTTTGAGTAAGTCACCAGTGCCAAGGTTTCCCTCTTTGTTATGCAGACCAAGCTGTGAGAGTAACTCATACTGAAATTTACTGAATCCCCTCATAAACTTCTCTCAAAAGCAAAATTATTTTGAATTTACGCTAAATCCCTCTTATTCCTCTCCCTCATCCTCCTTTTCTATATCTTAATTTGAAACAATACTCACCAAAATTAAATACAGTTAGAAAAAGCTGGAGATTTCAAGATCATTTTTTCTCAATATTTTATGAAAGTAGAAGTAACATGTTAATTTCAAAAATGTAAAAAATTAAACACAGACTGTTTTTCTTCCTCATTTTCCTCTTACCTACTATCATTGAAACCATTCAAAGGTTAAAAACTGTTTCAGAAGCTCAAGAGAAATGCAGTCCTATGCATAAGTTAAGCACCTCAGCCTGTCACCTGGCTTAAACTAACTGGTTTCTATCTCTCCTGAGGGATGAGAATGAGAAAAAGGAGAGACAGAAAAGCGTGGTTAAGGCACTCATTATCTCAGAGAGAGAAGTACTTCTATTGAACACAAAGGAAGTGATGCTGTGTCTCTTGATATATGAGAATTGGAATAATAAAAGTAAAGTCAAACTGTAAATTACCACAGGTAGAAGTTTAGTAGCTTTAGGGTGAATTTGTTTTCCCCTCTAGTAATTCTAATTTCACCATGTGCTGAAGAAGCATGTCAAAACCTAATATGCACCTGTTAAGGGTTGCCTGCATCTTGCTCTAAACTGGCATAGATTTCCTATGAGAATACAATGCTTCAAATAATTGCCTTTGCCAGCTGTACCTTGGAACATCAGTGAAGCAATGCCCCAGATACAGGCTATGCTCAGTCATCTGAAATGAGAACAAAAAGTTGGGAATGGCAAAATGAAGAACCTGTTGATGGCAGGGCATAGAGGATAACACAAAATTTTCTTCACTCTGAGTGTTCAGGGAACAGACAAGAGAGGGGGCCTCCAGCCAACCCTATTCAGATTCAGCAGCTTTATAAAAAACAGCTCAGCTTGTTAAGGAATTTGTTTCTTACTTTTATATACTAACGTTGAAAATTTATGGCAAAAGATCTTATTCTGAGGAATCACAACCCACCTCCAAATATGCACTCACTCACTAGAATACCTGGAAGAGAAGTCAAACAGACCTTTGCTAGCCTAACATAGATCTACATGACAATTTCTTAAAAACAGAAGTGTGGAGATCTATTAACAAATGCAGAAAAAAAAAAAAAAAAAAAAAATAAAATAAAAAAGGTCAACAAATTNAAAAAAAAAAAACCAAACAAAACAGTGCATCCATTTGGAGATATATGGAAAAGGCAAAACACCGTCCCAACTGAAGCTGCACTCAACAATACCAGTACAACTCACCGAGTTTCCCTATGATCTCCAGCTAATATTGAGGAACACATTCAGTGCAGGCAGCTCAGGTGCAGCTGTGCTGGGAGCTGCAGGTTCAGTTCTGGGTTGGAGCCCAAGGCAAGATATCAGGAATTGCCAACCCTTGGCCCAACAAAGGGCCCTGGGACCTGTAACACCAGCCAGGGGACCAGACAGTGAGGCACAGCATGATCTGATGGCTCAGGAGGAACAGCGATAGTTTTTCCCTTGGACTGTGAGGCTATAAATGCCCAGGTCCCTCCTTGGAGGAACCAGCTCGAGCTGTTTCTGTGTTACTGTACCCTGGATAAACTCCTTTATGGAACAAGACAGACTCTGAGGCTCTTCTAGGGGAAACCTGGTGTCAAGCTAGTAAGGAAACTTTGTCTGACCATGTGAGAGTGGGGTGTGTAGGGTGTCTTTTTCAAAGGGACTTCAGTCTCAGCAGTTGAAGTCTCTGGTAGTGGAAGTGTGACTGCAAGAGTGCTCCTGAATGGTCAGATGGGGAAGTTTCCTTAACACTGTCACCAGGTAAATGTCCCTTGTACTTAATGAGATCCATGAAATTCCACATTACATGTGTGGGGGAACGCACCTCCACATACATGTAACTTACATGCCATTTACCAGGTTGGATAGTCCATGCTTCCAAATTTTAATTCACATATATTCAACAGATACTTGGCAGAACCTTATACTTTCCATTGCACTAATACACACACACACACAAAAGACGACTCAGTTTTCATTGTTGAACTCAAGAATAATAAGATTCAGAAGAGGTTTCTTATGTTTAGCATGCTGTTCTATATCTGTGAAACACTCAGAAGCAACAGGAGTTTCCACTGAATTTTTCAAGAAGCATTGAAGTGAGCTTTCTTCTCCCTGTCCTTTTTTCTAACTCTGAAACCATTAGAAAAATATGAGAAAGCTTTCTCCAAAGCATATGCTCTCTTGGATTTTTTCACCATGAGTCTCTCATTTCTGCGCTAATAGAGTGTACAAGTGCATAAAGAGCTGTGAATTTCTGTGATGCACCAGCTGATCATCTACAATGTTAAAATACTTCTTTTGTACCTCAACCATTTAAACACAAATCTTTTAGAAGGCTGAAGAGTACTATTTCCCATAATAACTGTAAGAAGTAGCATATGACATAATTATAAGTAGCATGACATGCAAGTTTGTGAGGTCATCCATATGTTTTTTTCTAGAATGTCTGTTGTCAGCCCCATTTAATAACTATTATTGATCTGAACAAGAGAATCCAGTGCACCCTCAGTCAATCTGTAGATGACACCAAGCTGGGCAGGAGCCACTGATGTGCTGTAGGCTCTGAATAGGGACCTGATTGACTAGATTGATCCACTGAGGTCAGTTCTGTGCTGTTCAACAAGGCAAAGTCCCACGTCCTGTCCTCAGGTCACAACAACACCATGCAGTGCCACAGGCTTGGGGAAAAGTGTCTGGAAATCTGCCCAGCGCAAAAGGACCTTGGGGGGCAGGTGGACAGCACCTGAACATGAGCCATCAGTGTGCCCAGGAAAGCCAATGGCATTCCTAGCAATAATGTGGCCACAGGACCAGGGGGGTGATTGTCCCCTTGTACTTATCACTCTTGAGGTCACATCTTGAATCCTTTGTTTAGTTCTGGGCCCCTCAGTACAAGAGGGACTTTGAGGGCCTTGGAGCATGTCCAGAGAAGGGCAACAAAGCTGGGAAAGGGTCTGGAGCATAAGACTAGTGAGAAGAAGCTGGGGAAGCTTGGGGTGCTTTGCCTGGAAAAAATGAGGCTCAGGGCTGACCTTATCACTCTCTGCAGCTACATGAAAGGAGGGTGTAGCCAGGTGGGGACTGGCTGGTACACCCAGGTTACACATAACACAAGAGGAAATGGCATCAAGTTGAGCTAGGGGAGTTTTACATTGGACATAAGCAAATATTTCTTTCACAAAAAGGTTTGCCAAATTCTGGAGTGGGCTGTCAAGGAAAGTGGATGAGTCATGATCCCTGGAGGTATCTAAAAGACATGTTGATAAGGTGCTTAGGGATATGCTTTGGTGGGGGATTTGACAGAGGTAGATCAACAGGAGAATATGATGATCCTAAATTCTTTTCCAACCTAACTGATGCTATGATTTTAATGGTTAATAAGAAAATTAGATATTAGCCAGGACTTCCAATTGGCAAAGGTGAAAAAATAGAAACCAGATGGGGTGATAAGTAGCCAATAAACCACAGTAATTTTTATTTACTACCTTGCAGTCTTCAAGATCCTCACAAGGGAGGCAGAAGAGCAGGTACCAATCTCTTCAGGCTTGTGACCATTTATAGCACTCGAGGAAACAGCATGAAGCTGAGTCAGAGAAGATTTAGGTCAGATATTAGGAAAGGGTCTTTCATCAACAGGGTGGCTGGGCACCAGAACAGGATCTCAAGGGAACTGGTCATAACACCAAACCTGACAGAGCTCAAGAAAGCATTTGGACAGTGCTCTCAGGCTCAAGGACTGTTTCTTAGGGCTGTCCTGTGCAGGGCCAGGAGCTGATGGGAGCATCTATAATCCTGATGGGTGCCTTCCAGCTCAACACATTCTATGATTCTATGTAGTGAGAGGTAAGATCATATGAAGATTTCCAATTAACACATACAAGTATGTTTTTGTTAGAGGGATTATTATAATCTGTATTATCCATTTGGTCACATTGAATGTGCTATTGAACCTATTCTGTTACATAATCTGCTGTTATTTTCTACATAAACATAGCAAAGAAGCATCCCATCCCACGATTGTGTTGTTTTGCACTTGAAACTATGTGTATACATTAATTCCCATCTGGGAGAACCTGAATTCTTCTTCATAGCCATGGACATTGGAATAGTTAACAAAGTCTCCTATCATAGTGCATGGCTTTGTTAGAGAGAACCACTCTTTCCTTTGGAAAGAAACAGTCTTAATTTTACAAACCTATTTACGTGTGTTCTTCTCATTTGTTTTCTGTTTTCATTCTGTGACTAGTCATCAAATATTTGAATGTTTCCTGCACATGCTTCTTTGTAGCACAGAATTTTGCCATATTCCATCAAAATTCACTTCACTTTTTACATACTCAGTGTGTTGTATGATTAAACTGATGGTTAAATTATTTAGATTCTGGTGGATTTTTAAAACTCTAGTAATTTTCCAAGTAATTTCTGTGAAGCAGTACTTGCATCAAATGCATTCATTCTCCTCTCAGTTGAAATCAAAGCTCACAGGGAGGCTTATGTGTGAAAAAATGTATTCTGCCTTCCTATCTGGCAAGTTATTGTTATAGTCATGTGGAATCATATACAATAATAACTCAGATGAAATCATTTGAAGTTGCTGTCTACAAATCCAGCCACAAGCAGTGGGCCTTTTCCCTCAAAAGCCTACTGCTAAATTCAGTTCAGATTATACTTGCATGAGAATGATGTATCCAAGTACTTTCTAGTGTGGGAGAAAATGGTGGCATTATCCACAAAACCAAGATCAAATGTTTGAAAAATAGTGATGCAATAATCAAGATGAACATATTCTAAGTCCAGTAGAGCCACGTACTACTTATTAACTTAGCTCACGATATATTTTATATATGCAGAACTGTGGGGTTTCATTATTTATATTTTGAGTTATTATATTAATAGTTCTGTAAATGGTTTGCTCTGTTCCCCCTTGCCCCGCCCCAGATGGACTCAACCAGGCACCTGTCTATCCCCTAGCCCCTTCCCTAGAAGGACAGGTGACACCTCCTTTCCTCCTGTCAACTCTTCTCCCCCTCCACCCTTGTTCTAGAAAGACCCTCGGGATTTGTAACTTCATTTGCTGCCCCCTTTGAAGTCCCTCCACTCCCGTTCCCTCATTGTGTACCCCTGCTGTCATGTTACCCCCATTTCAATGTTATTGGTTTGTTTACGTCCCACCCAAGGGGTACTTAGCCTTTGTTCCCCAGTTTCCCGCACTTTCACTTTCGTGAAGCTCGGGGTGAATAAACCTCCTGCTGCTACCTAAACGAGAGTCCTCCTTCTTTCCTGGCCACAGCCGTTCGATCCATGGGCATTCTGTGGAACCCACGAACTGGCCGCCTCCTTCCTACCGTGCTTGGAGGTGGTGGGCTTGCCACCAAGTACATCCACCCCTCAGCTAGCCAGTGCACTTTCACGGGTGGAAACTCCAGCACAGAACGTTTAGTTTAAAACTAGAACATACTGGTTAAATATAGTTTCAACTAAATTTCCAACAAGGTGCAAAATAGAAGCTCCATGCAGCAGAACAGAGGACATACTCCTGTTCCTCCAGCACAGCTGTGATTCCACCCAAATTTTCATGTCTTCACAGTCTGCATCCACCCAAATATAAAAGTCTTCTGAACGACACACACAGGCATGAAGCTTACAAATCTGATTGTCTGCCAAACATATCCTGCTCAGCATCAAATTACTGCAAAGAATACAAGTATTATAGTTTCATTCAAAGATCTTGGGAAAGGATAAAGGAAAGGTCACAGTGGAAGGAAGATTTTACTGATCTTTCACTGTAGGATATTTTTTCTCTTTCCTTGCTTCAACCCAATGCTAGCACTCAGATCTACATATTGGTGGCAAAAAATAAGCCTACTTGTTTTTAGCCTTGGCAAGCCATTAAAACAGACTGGCTTGAAATAACAAGAGTATATACCCTTAAATGCTCCCTGAATCTCCTAGACAGCATCACTTATTGCTGTAATTAAGGCCAAGAATAAAAGCTATAACCCTGCTCATAGTTGTGTTAGACTGTGGGACTGATTGAAATTTAAAAAAGCACTTGATGATCTACAAGTGGCAGTGACTATGAGGAACATTATTTTAGCCACCTGCATTCAAGCATTTCTTTTCCTGCGCTTGGAAACTTTTCTTCCAAATTTGGAGCTTTAGCTGTCATGGCTGCAGCTTAGTCCTGACAGCTACCTTCATAACAGCAAACCCNTTAGAATGTGGAAGTACAATGTTGAAGTAAAATAGAAAGTTATCTCTTCCCACTCAGGGCACTGCCTACATGGTGACAAAATATTTCCTATACCGAAGTAGTCAGAATATTCAATACACTGTTAAGCACCATTTCTTGAGAGGAATGCCATCGTCTTTAAAACCCCCGGAATGAATGCAGACTGTTTGTGAAAAGAAAAAACTGTTGTTTCATTGTGTCTTTTTTTAAAATAGGTAACATTCGCTATTTTGACGCACATCACAAAATACCTGAACAAATAAAGTTCAGAAAACAGGACTGTTTGCTTTGAGTAGCTTGTACTGACTGTTTTGAATTAAATTAAGCCTATCCAGTCACTATGAATATCTAGGGTTACTTCTCTAAGTACCCAAAAACACATATATCACAACCTGGAAGATATTGACCAAAATAGAGTTTTTCCCACAGAGTCTTGGGTAAGTGGTGCTTCTTCTTGTCTGCAATCCATAAAACAAGAATTACATATTTATCATATTCGGACACCAGTGAAACTTTGTCTCAACATACTTTGTCAAAGAGCTCTGCCATGGGACTTGGCCTTGTCTGAAAAGCTAATTGAAGCAGTAGTGACTTATTTTTTGGTCACTGTACCTTCTTAGACACAAATCAGATTACCATGCATCTGTCCTCTATCTCTTAGACAGATCATTAGCCAAATTCTTTTTCCAGAAAGTTTTATAATATCCAGACTGAACCATTCATAAAGCTACTTATTGCACCTGGGACTTCTTCATTAACAGTAATTATGCAACCCAGCATGCCACATAAGAGACTGGGACTACCAGGTGGATAGCCTACAATGCAGGGATGATTCTCCTAATTTCTGGAAACTGACTAACATTCTGCTTCTGGCTTAGAAAGAATAATAGATTTACAGTTATCCTGGTCTTAATTATTATTTTGTCTATTTTCATAATCAAATCATCACATTAGGCCTACAGCAGATATTTCTAGTTCAGATCTCACTACATTTCTATAAATTAGTCCAGCAAATACTATAGCTCAGTTTCCCTTTTTTAATTACTTGTGTCCAATTGCATTATATGATATTATTAATTGTATATAAGAACTAATCAAGCTAGATTCCTGAGACAGACAGTCATGCTGGCCCTTTCATTGTAACAGGCAGCAATTCATAAATACCTATATGTGGAAACACAGTCTTCATTAAAATCTGACAGACTTTTCAAAGCTTGCACAAGTAAACCATTGCTGCTGGCTGGGTTCTTTGGTGTGCCTGAATCACATTCCTGAGGCTGTGGCACAATATCTCCAGGTCAGCTTCCAAACACATTTGTCAACAGCATGACTTACGGGTCTGTGCTGCTTTTGGACCAAGAGGTCAGCACCACTGTGGACAGCTCTGCACTCTGTCCAGTGGAAAGCCTAGACTCTCTCACAAATGGTTCTGATCTGGATTTAGAAAGTATTTGATCCACCTCTCCATGGAAATTTCCCCTTCTCAGGGGGAAATTTCTTCTCAGGGAAGGGGTGAAAGAAACTACTTGTATGAAAAATTTAGAAAATAAATGTGTGCATACAGCTTGTAAAAACTAGCTGTTTTTACAAAAACTAGTCATCAGGAATCAGTTTAGCAAATGAGCAAAGATTCAAATAGTCTCCTAGAGACCTCGAGTTGGTGGTAGCCTTTGTTGAAAACAGAGTTTAATTTTACAAAATGTTACCTGGCACAGCTACCCCACTTCTCTGCAGAGCAACATGTGGTGCAAAGCCATCTCAGCTTGATCTAGATTAATTTTAGAAAAGCAAAAAACATATCTTTTCATTCTCTTTCAAGACACAGCAGTCAATAAGAGATATGCAGAAAAGGGAGATATGTAGAAAAGATCACAGGCATGTTGTCCAGATGTATTTTTGAGCTTTGCTTCTACCTGAGGAAAACAGGAGCAAGAGTGACAAGAAGGATGGAAACAGTGCTATCAGAGATAAAAAGTAATAAGAAGCATCTGTAGGCAGAAGTTGAATAAAATGTTAATAGCAATTTTTTGCCTCCCTCAGGCAACGTTACTACACTGAAGTAATGATTCTGCTACTGACTTACTGAAAACTGAATTTGATTTTTTACACTGGTTGTTTCAGGAACTGCATCATGGTTTCAGACCTTAAGCTGTATAATTTGCTCAAGAATATCACATTACAAAAGTTACAGTGAACTTATGGCTTCTGAAGTCAACAGGAAATGTAAACAAGCCATAAAGATCACTTCTAACAAAAGCTTTAAGAGGTAGNTCTTGACAAACCTTGTTGAAAAGCCTGTGTTTCATTCCATGTGCTCTCATTGAATGTAATCTCGCTGTTCAGAAGCCCAGTGTCAACACAACCACAAGAAAAGGCTTTTTCCAATCTGGTATAACAACACAGCACAATTGCTTGTGTAAATGTTTTCAGATTGTTTGCAAGCTATTAACATACAATTTCTAATTTCATTACCTTTAGACAGATTAAATAAATAATCCCAACCAAATGGATAAAAAACTACTTGGCTTAACATACATTGAGAACTAACCAAGAAAAAGGCGGATTTCAGCACCTGCTGCCTTATCTTTTTCTCTGATTTATCTGCCTCTGTATACACAGCAGTGGATTACACCTGGGAACTTTTCACCTCTATCAATCCTACATTCCCAAGGTCTTTAAGATAGGTAGATAAAAAAATTATTGTAAATTTTCAAGAAAGAAGGATTCCTAATGCACAATTCCAAGTCATTCTTGAAATCCAAAGTCACACCAATGCTTCCAGAAATGTTGCCTAAGGTTATAACAGAATTATTAAAAAATTTTATTCAGGCTCTTTTATTACATATCCAAGTTTCAAAGAATTATGTCTGACAGAAAGTGAAATATGAAGACTTTTTTTGAGAGCACAATGAAGGTGAAAAACAAACAATGCTGCTATGANGTAATAAGAAGCATCTGTAGGCAGAAGTTGAATAAAATGTTAATAGCAATTTTTTGCCTCCCTCAGGCAACGTTACTACACTGAAGTAATGATTCTGCTACTGACTTACTGAAAACTGAATTTGATTTTTTACACTGGTTGTTTCAGGAACTGCATCATGGTTTCAGACCTTAAGCTGTATAATTTGCTCAAGAATATCACATTACAAAAGTTACAGTGAACTTATGGCTTCTGAAGTCAACAGGAAATGTAAACAAGCCATAAAGATCACTTCTAACAAAAGCTTTAAGAGGTAGCAAAGTAAATGCAATTATGACAGCTTGTGGGAGAGGATTTCAGTGTTTCTGCAGCAGTCAGTGCCATAAATCTTCCACCATGAACGGCTTTGTTCAAAAACACACTTCAGCCAGGTGCCCTTTTGCCTTTTTATACTGTAAAACATTTTGGAACTACTTGCTGAGGTAAATGGAATTTTCCATTCCCCCCCCCCGCTTCTTAGGACATTAAGACTTGTGTTATCTATTTTAAAAGCAAGATTCATTTTGTTTCAATGTTCCAATCAAGGTCATGGATGTAATGCCATATTCTTGACAAACCTTGTTGAAAAGCCTGTGTTTCATTCCATGTGCTCTCATTGAATGTAATCTCGCTGTTCAGAAGCCCAGTGTCAACACAACCACA
>WEZZ01009993.1:744-13067 GCA_013400585.1 Chloropsis cyanopogon
GAGATTTTCTATACCATATTTTGATATTAAATAAAGAATATCAAAGACAGAACTTCTTCCTTAGCTTTTTCAACTATTTAAAATTATGCACAACTTATTTCCCAATTACTTCTTGCCTGTTATTTAAAAAACCACTTCACTTGTAATTTTTCTAGAACCATAAAATGTATCTGATGAGCTTATCTCTTCCAATCCTTTTCATTCATCATAGACTAGAAGAACTTCACTAGGTTTATTTAGTGCTTTGATTGTAATTTACGCATAAGTAAGATTTTTTAGCATTTAACGAGGGCAAAATCTATGGGAAAAATCATGCAACTGCCCAAAATAATAATGTATGTTCTTAATTTCCTTTATAAAATTATTTATCTTCTTCAATACACCATTTCAGCCAATTCTTCATAATATGTGATTTATAACTTCAAGGAAAAAAAATGTTAGATACATCATTCCAGATGAACTACATTATTATAATTTACAAATTAGAATATTTCTGAATTACAAAAAATGGTCATCTTCTGACATTTTATACAGAAACCCTAGATAATCCTACTATCTGTGTCAGCATGTGAAGGCCTTTTCAGTACTTTGTGAAATGTCTTTGAGTGTTAAGATTTAAACAAAACTGCATTTTTATAATGCAATCTTTGATTATTTGGCATTAGATAGAACTACAGAGATTTAGCTACATTTTGACATTTTATTTGGTATTACCAGAAAGTAAAAGTCAGCAGGATATCAATAAGGAAAACATTTAATTTAAATTTATTGATGTCTTAGGGGATCATGTGTGTGTGTATTCATGAAACAAGTGGGTCGAAAAAACAAAACTCTCAAATATAATTTCTCCCACAGTTCATACAGAAAATTAATTTCTTAAACAAAATTAAATTGGCAACTAGTGCCTGCAGTACTATTTTGTGCAAATCACAAGTATTTTATTTCAAGTAATTAAAGCAGATTAATATATTCAAATAAACTCATTTACTTTTGTTATCATGGAAGAAAGGTTTAAGACAAAGCACCTAATAAATCAAATAATTGCAATAGTGTGCTATGTCTCATATGAAAACTGCTTTTTTATCTCCAACAGAAGGCAGAATTGTGTTACAAATGCCTCCTTTCACAATTTCACTGTTGTGTTGCTTAAGCATACAAAAAGGGATGAATGCCTGTGTATAATAAGATGATTATAAATCCCTGTTTTTAAATGCATACTCTTCAAAATACCTTTGCTTTTCAGAAAATTAGAAATGCTGAGAAAATTAATGTACACAAGCACACAGTTCAGGGATATGAAACATTCTATGGAAATAAAACAAAAGTACTGGGGAAGCAGTACACCTGAAATCCAAGGCAGTTCAAGGAAGAAGAAATATTTGAGTAAAACTAGTAATTTTATTAGGAATATCCACACACTTACTGTTTTGCTGGGAAATGGAACTAGCAATATCTCTGTACACTAAATAAATTCAAAAGAAATTTAGTGATTCCAGCTGAGGTGGAAGAAAGAGTACTCTGTCTAGTAGACAGAGTGGAGGAGTCAGCTCAGACCATTTTAGAGGAGAAAAGGTTCCATTTTAGCCAAAGAGTTATACCAGACAAATATAAAGAGGTAACTTCAACCCTGGACTACTGTGGACACCATTTGCAGAAACAAATCTTTTCCTGGTGTGGAAAACTACAGAAGTGAGGATAAAAATCTTCTGCTTTATTTTGGACAAGGAAATAACTAGGCATAACTCTTTCTGAAGTACTTGTAATGAAACAAGAGATAGATAGATTAGATGATAGATAGATAGATAGATAGATAGATAGATAGATGATAGATAGATAGATAGATGATAGATAGATACAGGCAGACAGACAGATGTGTGCATGCATCCAAATATATAGAGAGACACCAAAATTACCTGGTTTTAATAACATATTTATACCACTTATCTTTATATCTCTCAGTGAGGCTGCCCCATTTAAGCCTTTTAGTACCTGAGGGGGGTGTATAAAAAGGAGGGAGAGGGACTTTTTATATGGTCAGATAGCGACAGGACAAGGACCACTGATCAGCATATTCTGGGATTTTGATTAGATTACATAAGTTATGAAGGAGGGGGAGAAATTCTTTACTCAGAGGATGGTGAGGCAATGGAACAGATTGTCCTGAGAAGCAGTGTGTGCCTCATCCCTGGAAGTGCTCAAGGTCAGATTGGATGGTGCCCTGAACAACCTGATCATGGCCTCCCTGCCCATGGCAGGGGAGTTGGAACTAGGCAATGTTAAAGGTCCCTTCCAACCCAAGCCATTCTGTGATTCTATGAAATGAAAAAAACTGGTATTTCTTTAGGGTAACATTCATGAATCTCAAGCAGTGCAGTGGTAATTTCTCTATTTCCATAAAATTCCCAACATTTACAACCAGTAAGGTATAAATTTTTTCAGGCACTCAGAACGTAAAATTACATTCAAGTCCATCAAAGACATAAGTTTTATTTTTCTCTTTTTGTAAACATATGTGCAATATACACTTAATCACTAGCCATTTTAGCCATTTTTACGGAATGGATTGATATTTTTGGCCAGAAGACTTCATCTTTTGACCTCCTGCAGACCTGAATCAGCCCAAGATATGTTTCAAGCAGTATTGTGAGACCATTCATTTTTTAAATCAACACACACACACACACACACACACACACACGCGCGCACAGACACACACACACAAAGACCTATATTTCATGGAGATCTACCACTGCTGTCTGCCTGCTTCTTAAAAACTCTTTGGAAAATGTTTATTCGTTTAAAAAATGTTATCTCCAGAAAAGAATTCAAATTGGCTGAAGCTTGAGTTTTACACCAAGGTCTGTAGAACCTGTGGTTTTGTTTATTGAGAACAGTTGTCTTAATTTGTAACATCAGCTTCCAAAGATACTTTACTATTCATCCAAATTCTTATCCATTTTAAATACCCTTCAAGCAGCCATGACCTAATATGGCCCTAATGAATACTTGTATTTGCCAGACTGAATGTCCATTCTGTTTCATGATGCAGTTTAGCATTTTATCCCCTTTGTTATTCAAATAAACTTCTGATAAGTGATGAATATGAGCTAGTATTTAGTTTTAATTAATTGCATAGGGTAATCAGATGTGGCCAGATGACTGTGTGGTGTCTACAAAGCTTACATACAGTCTCTTTCCTTTTCTGCATTTTTCAGACTTAAATATGCATAAAATACACAGAAGATAACTCAATTCAAATATACAGCATAGTTAATAAAGATCTCAGTAATGACCTGGTACAGAGAATGAGGCATTTATTATTCAACAGACATCCACAGCTGTTGGATTTTTTTACTTCTGAATGCATCATTCTGAATCCAGCTTAAAAGTTAATATAGCAAATTGACATAGCTCTACTCTCATTTATTACATTTCTGTAAGTGAGAACAGATCTATAGGAATTCTTCACACAGCTAATTAGATTTGCCTTTGGCAATGTCTGTGGTGTGTATCTAGAACATTAAATGAAGTGTTGCCATCAAACTTCGTTAACAGGACAGCAGTGCTTTATCTGATGCATTTTCATGTTCACATTTCAACTTCAGATTAGATTGAGTTCCTGAATAAACAAGTTCAGCTCAATTTAGCTCAGCAGAATTGTACCCAAAATAAAATCAGCTTTGAATGTGGCTTGTTGTGTCATTTGAGGTTACACACTATCTTAAAGTCTGAGTACAGCTTTCACAAAATTATCTTTGTAATGAACATTTTGAGATTTTAATTCTTGTTTATAACAAATCCTCAACATTTGATCTAAAGAGACAGGATTGTTGATGGGCTGCTTGAAGTTCCATGAGAGAAGAAATTAGTTTCATGGCAAGGAACAGTGTGAAATAGTAATAAAAAGATCTCTCAGTACCATTGGACTATACACTAATGGATGTGCAAAGATCTGGAGAAAAGTGAACAACTCTGAACTATATGTGGAAATACAAAGAGACCTGATGAATGAAGGGATAATAGGAAAAGAAAATGAGGAAGCTTTAAAAGAACTGAAAAATACATAGATGTGAAATATAGTAAAATCAATTAGAAAAATGTAACCCAAGGAAGAATAAGCTTTTCAGTGATAACATTCAGAGTTTAGCTGAGATAGAAATGTTCTGAGCTGGATAGTGATAGCCTTAGATATTTCTTTTATCTTAGCTGGCTCAAAAAAATGTGTGGAATGTTTCATTTGGCTTCAAAGTGATAAAATGTCTCAGTAGATCGGCTTATAAAAGCAGCCTTGTAATTAATGTGAGCTGATACCGAGTTACAGGATTATAGATTTACCTATTCCTGACCTCCTCTATTCCCTCCTCTATAACACAGAAAGACATAAATTACTCTCCACAAATAGTACCTAAAGATGCCTTCCAGAATGGCAACACCCATTTAAAAGATTAGAAAATTCTCCTTTGGGTATCCAATCTAGTTGAACTTGTATCATCATAGGATCATAGAATGGATTGAATTGGAAGGGATCTTAAAGATCATCCAATTCCAAACCCACTGCTGTGGCCACAGGCACCTTCCACTGCACCATCCGACTTGGCTGTGAGCAATTCCAGGGATGGCACATCTACAGCTGCTCTGGCGTCCTCTCCCAATGCCTCACCACTCTCACAGTAAAGAATTTCTCCCTCACATCTAATCAAAACCTACCCTCTTTCAGTTTAGATCTAATTCTAAGACAGTTTAATTTTCAGAGAAGTGTGTCCAATACAATAAGGTAGACAGGCAGGGGAGAGGGTCTTTGCCCCACTAGCCAGCTTCTATGTTTATTCAGGAAGCAGGTGAAAACCTCTTGTGACTGTGATAAAAGATAACTACAGCTGGTGGTCACTTTGGGGACAAATGGTATCTCCTCAATGTGGCACTTTAACAATCCTAGTGCAACTCACATTCATCATACATATTCACCAGGATTAGGTGGGATGGAGACTTTACAATTGAGGATTTATATAATGGAGCTCTCCTCAAAGTGATTTCTCAAGTGATTTACTCATTCAAATAGTACATCTCATGATATGCTATTTGGAGTCCCTTAATTGAGCTGGTTACCTCAGTTTTGTCTTTAATGAACAAACGTGCAAATATACCCTGGACTGCAAATATATCCTGAAGAGCTTATAACACTGTCCTTCTCACCAGAACTCTAAACACATCATTAAAAGCTGTAAGCTACAAAGAAGAAATTGTTTTCTCTTTTTTCTTCCCTTTTTTCCTTCCCTTTTCTCTCCTCTTTCTTTTACCTTTCTCTTTTTCTGCTGTTTTTAACAATATGCTTTCAGAAGTTCATTGCTGAAAAAGTGATAGAGGAATTTTGACTGGAGCTTACCTTCGATTACAGTAAAGAGAATATTTTCATTTCCTAAAACCGCAAACTAGATACCAGTATCCTAATTAAACTGAAATAAAAAGAAAATATTTAAAATTGCTAATAAATTATATGATGGTTTAAATGTTTTTCCTGAGGAAAAAGCATTTCCGAAACTAACAGCAGTCCCTTCTCTGGGGCAAGCAAGAATAAAGAATCACTTGAAATTAAATACTTCTGTACAATTCCTAGGAAAACCAAATTTTAAAAGCATTAGTGCATGTCCTGAGAAATACGTCTTCAAGGGAAAATCATTGTGGATATTTATGTTGTGTCCAGAGACTATGTTGCTTCATAACAGATTTGAATGGAGGAGGGTTGTTTGGGGTCTTTTTTATTTAGAGTGGTCACAGTGCTTTTCTCAAGTGTATTAAGTAAACAATGGAATTCTGTTTAACTGAAAGCAAGTGAAAAACCACAATTATACCTAGACTGAATTCCACAGTAGGATCTTAAATGATTGATGTTGAGTAATTTAGCTACAGAACAAGATGTGTGTTGGGGTTAGCTGTAGCATCTTTTTTCATTTCCTTGTAAGGCAAACCTGTTATTTAAGAAAATAAATGGACAAAAGAAGAGTGAGGTTATACACTCAATTAATAGTATCTTGTAGGTCCCTTGACTCTTTGTGTTGCATGCTTTAAGCTTGCAGAACTTTGTACTTTGTAGGAAAGAGAAAAAGAAATTATAATCGCAAGGCATGCTAGAGGAAAATACAATATTTTTTGTTATTATTGAATGTGATTCTCTCTTGCTATAAATAGTTTCCTGAAACATAGCTAAAACTCCTTGTTAGCTAAAAATACTAAAAAAACCCCCTAACAAATACAAAAAAAAAAATTAAATTCTGCAGGCTATCACAATATCAGTAACAATATTAAGAGAACTTGGTGTTTGAACTTGATCAGCAGTTTGACTGTTGAAACTTATCTTGACTCCATAGTTCTGATATTTGATTATCATCCAGATTTTTGTGCTTGAAAAGCAGCCTGGAATTTCAGTATGTTTTCTCATATTCCTTTCAGAAACTGAGAACACTGATATTGAAGATTGATTGAATATACCAGGATAACAGAGGAAAGCAGAATTAGACTTAGGTATCTGCTTGTTCAGACAGTGCCCAGTCCTTACATTCCTTCTTCTGTTATCTGTCCTAATGACTAAATAAAAACACTCCTATGGAGATACTCATGGTATGACATGAGATTGCCAGGGGATTAAAGCTCATCTGTACAGCCACAGAGGAGCACAAAAAGACAGTGGGGAAGATGGGGAGAGCCCAAACCATACCCTGCCCCAAGAACTTCCAGGGCCACCACAGGAGCCATCAACCCAGGAATAAGCCATCTCAACAAGCCCAGAGAAGCACAGGGGAACAATGGCAGGTGGGAATCCTCCATAAGGACCTCCAGGAAATAAACTCCCTGCTGGGCCCCTTTCAGGGCTGCCCCAGAAGATCCTCAGTCCTGGTGTCCCAGACACTGGAATGAAATATTAGATAGGAACCGGCAATGTTCACTTGCAGCACAGAAAGCCAGCTGTATCCTGGCTGCATCAGAAGCAGTGTGACCAGCAGGTCAAGGGAGGGGATTCTGCCCCTCATCTCTCATGAGATCCCAGCTGGAGTGCTGCATCCAGCTCTGGGGCCACCAACACATCAGTGACATTGTCCTGTTAGAGCAGGTCCAGGGGAAAGCCACAAAAAGTGATCAGAGGGACGGAGCAACTCTAACCAGAGAGACTGAGAGTTGGATAGGGCTCCAGGGAGCCTTTCAATACTTAAGGGAGTCTCTGGTGGCTTGACCTTGCCCAGCCTGCAGGTGTGCCACCAATCCACTCTATCACTCCCCTTCTCAACCAGACATGGAAAGAAAATATTAAAATACCTCCTAAGTTTAGGATAGAGTGTTCAGCAATTACTGTCATGGTCAAAACAACCCTCAATTTGTGAAAATTAATTTAATTTATTGCCAATGAAACCAGGACAGGATAACAAGAAATAATAAGAAATCTTAAAACACCTTCACCTTACCTCTCCCTTCTTCCTGGGCTCAACTGCACTCCATATTTTTCTACTTCCTCCAGGCAAGGCAGAGGGATGGAGAATGGGGGTTGCAGTCAGCTTATCACATTTTCTCTGCTGCTCCTTTCTCCTCAAGCTCTTCTCTGCTCCAGTGTAGTGTATCACTGACAGGAAACAACCCTCCACTAATTTCTCCCATGTGAGTCCTTCCCATAAGCTGCAGTTCATAGAATCATAGAATCATAGAATCATAAAGCCTATTGAGTTGGAAGGGGCCTTTTAAAGGTCATCAAGTTCATCCCTCTAACAATGAACAGGGACATCTTCACCTGCAAAAGATTGCTTAGAACTCTGTCCAACCTGACTTTGAATTTTTCCAGGGATGGGGCTCTTCTTCACAGTTCTGTGATTCAAACTACTTCAGTGTGGATTCTTTCTGTGGGGTGAAGTCCTTCACGAACAGACTGCTCCAGAGGGGGGTTCTCTGCAGAGCCACAGGTCCCATGGGAAAAATGTGCTCCAGTGCGGATTTCTCTCTTCATGGGTCCACAGATCCTGTCAGGAGCCTGCTGCAGTAGACTCTCCATGTGGCTACAAGTTCTTTCAGGGCACATCCACCTACTTTGATGTGAAATTCTCCACAAACTGCTGATGGATATCTGCTCCAGCTACAGAGGCATAGTCCATCTCTACATGGTCTTCACCACAGAATGCAGGGAAATCTCTGCTCTGGTGCCTGGAGTAACTCTCCCCCTCCTTCTTCACAGGCCTTGGTGTCTGCAGAGATGCTTCTCTCACATATTCTCACTCCTCTCATCCAGCTGCTGTTGTGAAGATTTTCCCTTCTTCTTAAATAAATATCCCAGAGGCACTACCATGGTCACTGACTTGCTTGGCCTTGGCCAGTGGCAGATCCATCTTAGAGCTGTCTGGAACTGGCTCTGTCTGATATGGGGAAAGCTTCTACATGCTTTTCACACCTGCAGCCCACCTGCTGTCAAAACCTTGCCACACAAATGCAATACAGGGGTTTATAGGAAAGATGAAAAGAGAGCTTTTACCGTGGACTGTAGTAATAGAACAAGGGGTAACAACCTTAAACTAGAAGAGGATAGCTTTAGATTAGATATAGAATGAATTATTTCATTATGAGGATGGTGAGACACAGGATCAGGCTTCCCAATAACTCGTGGATGCCTCATCCCTGGAAGTGTTCAAGGTCAGTTTGGATGGAGTTTTGAGCAACCTGATCAAGTGAAAGATGTCCTCGTCCACAACAGAGGGGATAGATTAGATGAATTTTAAAGGTCCATTCCATTCTGAATTGTTCCACAGTACTATGATCCTATGAATAAAAATTTCTGCAGCTGGAATGGAGTTACCCAGGTAACAAACCATAATGTAAAACACTAGTCACAGCTGTTTGTGTAAGAATTCTTTGCCACTTATCAGACTAAACTTTGCAGTCTTAAAGGATTGACTTATGTCTCAGTCAAAGGAGATTTCCTTAGAGCTGTGCCATATCAGATATCTAAAGGCACAAAATTTCTTAGTTCAGAAATGAAAGCTATTATACCATGCAAATGGCAGACTTAAAAGGATGTCATGAAATGGATTCTCCAAATATGTAAAGATTAGTGTCATGCCTGAAACTATTAACAAAGCAAAAACTAATGTCAGCTGGGGTCAGAATGTCTTCCACAGTCTTCATATAACAATACAGCAGAGAATATTCAGGTGTCTACATAACACTTTTATGAGCCATTGGCCATTTATTCCATTTTACAAGAAATACTAGTCACCCCTTTTTTCCTTCAGTAATTCCAGCCCAACCCCCCCGCCCCTTCCCCCCCGAGTAAGTGCATTTTTACACATGAAAACCAAGTGAGAATTATGGAATTACGTAAATCAAGTCCCTGCTGAGATCACCACACTGAGATCATCAGAATTGTATTGGAGAGCAGCATTAGCTAAGATTTTCAATTCCAAATTTTCAACTGCCCTAACAGATTAAAATAACTATTATTTTGGTCAATAACCCTCTGTACGAATTGGTCATATTTTCATCTCAAGAAGGAAATAATCTATGGCCAAATGTTACAGTCCGAGCATGTGTTCATATTGCATGAATTGCATAAATTATCCTGAGCACAATACAACTGTCACAGGTTCATTAAGAAATGAAACTACAAATTGTTTGTTGCTTAAAAATTATCAGATTATCTGGCTAGTCCAGGTAACTATATTTAAACTGGACAAGAACATTAAACTTTACTACTCATGCAGACAAACCAGCCCTTGGGAAAGTTCTTGAAGTAACCATGAGACTGGATCCTACAGGACTTAAGCCAAGTTTAACAAAATTAAATAAATATATATACAAAAAAAATTCCAAGATTTATTTTGAGTTCATATTGATTAACCATTTCACAGACACTGATGACAGAAAAGTAAAATGTTTGCCATGTATTACAATGAGCAGCCTTGGATTACAAGCACTACTTCAGAGGTTTGCAGAGACACTGTGGTAAATCAAGACATCTTGATGTAAAAACTGAGGTATATTTATATTCTTGCTCAAAGCTTCTTTTTTTACGAGGTAAATTTCATGAATCCTATCAGGTAGTTCTTGTTGAATTTAAAATAATAGATATTTGAGATGGGGGAGAGGGGAAATTTGCCCTACATTAAATTCATGCAGTCAATGCCAACGTCAGCATAAGATTACTTTTAAAAGGTCCTTCAATTGTGGGATTCGTATTCTTTCCCTGTAAAGATTATTGCTCAGAATAATGGATCTTATATTTGGAATATATTGTTTTCTGGAATTCTTTTGACTACTTTCTTTCCATTGCTTCGGGCCTAATTAAAAAAAAAAAAAAAAAAAACAACAAAACAAACCAAACCAAACCAAACCAAAAAACAAACAAACAAAAAAAGAAAAAAGAAACAAAACCAAAAAACCCCAAACAAACCAAAACCTCTGCAATTATCTGTAACTCTTTAAGCTCTATAAGTATTTGTGTACAAAATGCTCTGAAGGCAGTCCTGTTGCTTACTGTTTGGTGGTTTTGATATCTTTTTTGTCAGCCTAATTCCTAGCATATTTTCATGGTTATACTGTTGAAGTACTTGAAAACTGTTACCTTATCCTGCTAAGTTGTCAGGCCAACATTCAGCCCCTTGAACAAATCCCTATAAGTCAATCACTCTCCCCCCCGCTATATTCTTTCCAGCTCCTCACCTTTATTAGGAATCTGAGAGCACAGAGTAGGGACTCAGAGGTTTGCTTTTATAAAAGGCTGAAAACTTGTCCCAGTTTTATGTTAAATCTTTATTCAACCATGAATTTCAGACTTAACACCAAACCTGTCTTTAACTGTCAGACCACATTATAATTCAGGTGGAAAGAAAGACTCACAGTAACTCTGTGGCAATCAATGATTTCATGTTTTAATTGCTGTTAACCAAACTATGCAAGTGATGCTTAACAACCTGCTCTTTCCTTTAAGCTGAGCTGCTAAGGAAAACACAGAATTCCAAGAAGCTCAAAACCTGAGGTTTATATTTTCTTTCCAAGGGTATTACTGCTTCAGCTACCCACTAAAAGCAAAGATTCTTTCTGTTTCTTTCAGTTCAAGGGTAAAAGTGATGAGCTAATGTACTTGGTGATTTCATTGGGCATACGTCAAGTTACACCAGCAAAGGACGTGTCCTCATTGCTGCTGACAGACATCAAGGAAAGAGCCCTCACTATTGCCAAAATGCTTTCATAAGGGAATGACCAGTATGTGGGCCCTGCAAGAGAAAGGAAAGGTAATTTGGGTTAGAGAATGAATGTCAAGAGAGCAAATGCTTTTGCACTGTGAGGTCCATGGTTCGAATGCATTGCGCTTTAACACTGGAAGGGACAGACTCGTGGACTTTGGATCTTTTCACTCTGGAAGAGCTAATAATGGTGATAAAAGGAGATGGATCCATCACCACCAAGTGCTTAGAGCCTTGCTCTGCCTTGCACGTTTCCTTGTGAACGAAGTTAACTCCTCACTAATTTTTGTAATTTATACAGCAAGCAATCTTAACAGAGGAAGACTGGAAGTCTATGGCCAGAAAATCTGAAGTGAAATATTTGCCTTAATTTAGTTATCCAGTGTCATTTGAGCTGCCCTAGGGCAAACAACCTGGCCAGCTGTTGCCAATCCAGGAGACACTGCTCCAATTAAGTCCTGTGACAAACGAAAGAGCTTTATTTGGTTGCCTCAGATACCATAAAGAACTTTAAATGTCACTGGATAACAATGTGGAGGCAATTGAATCATCAGATGGACAGAAAACAGAGCTGCAAATGGGCTTGAAGCTGCATAGAGGAATATACATTGCATTCATTTAGGCAAACCATGCCACAAACATTCCTATTAGAGACAATGGCAATGTTCCTATTGATTAAACCAGAGGAAAATTTTGCCCTTAGCTATTCTATGAATATTTAATCAAACAAATTGGACCACAGTGAACACCTGTGTGCCCTGTGATCCACTCAAGAAAGACCTTTAGCTAAAGGTAACTTCCATTTTTTGTGAACTAGCAAAATGAGGCTGGCTTCCTACCAAATCTATTTATTTTATTGTCTTTTTCTTTCTCTTCAGCTCATGCCATTTCCTGCTCTTACCTTTTTATCAGTTTTGTTGGCCCTTAAGCTAAAAGCACATACTATAGATGTTCAATTCCATTTTTCTAAGTTATATGCCAGAAAAATGGAAAAAAAACTTTATAAGCCTCCCAATTTTAGCATTTTCTAATGGTTTTAGCTAGGAAAAAACTAATACTTGGGAGCAGTGGTCTTGCAGATTCCCTGTTGTTTTTCTACACCTCTATTGT
>WEZZ01009995.1:6262-19242 GCA_013400585.1 Chloropsis cyanopogon
CCCAGCTCCAACCCAGCTCCAACCCCAGCTCCAACCCCATCTCCAGCCCAGCTCCAACCCATCTCCAACCCAGCTCCAACCCCAGCTCCAACCCAGCTCCCCAGGCTGTTCCTGCTCCTCCTGAGGAGGAGGTGATGCTGCCAGGTGGCCTCGTGGATCTCCTGAGATGGCAGGGGCCCAGGAGGAGCAGGGACACCGTCACTCCCTCGTCACACGCGGCACCGGCAGCTCGGCACCTTCACCTCTGCATGTCTGCCACCCGTGAGGGGAATCAGGAATTGGGAATCACTCCTATCCCAGAACTAAACACGGACACGAGGCAGCAGGAGGGAATCAGTCCTGTCCAAAAACTAAACACAAACACGAGGCAGCAGGAGGGAATCCCTCCTGTCCCAGAACTAAACCTGGACACGAGGCAGCAGGAGGAAATCACTCCTGTCCCAGAACTAAACCTGGACACGAGGCAGCAGGAGGAAATCACTCCTGTCCCAGAACTAAACCTGGACACGAGGCAGCAGGAGGAAATCACTCCTGTCCCAGAACTAAACCTGGACACGAGGCAGCAGGAGGAAATCACTCCTGTCCCAGAACTAAACCTGGACACGAGGCAGCAGGAGGAAATCACTCCTGTCCCAGAACTAAACCTGGACACGAGGCAGCAGGAGGAAATCACTCCTGTCCCAGAACTAAACCTGGACACGAGGCAGCAGGAGGAAATCACTCCTGTCCCAGAACTAAACCTGGACACGAGGCAGCAGGAGGAAATCACTCCTGTCCCAGAACTAAACACGGACACGAGGCAGCAGGAGGAACCCAGCAGGAGCATCGGGGCGCCAAAGGGAGCTGAGAGCATCCCTGGCCCGGCTGTCACCTCTCCCTCTGAGCTGTCACCAGAGGCACCCCAGGCGCTCCGACACCACTCCCACCCACGGGCACAGAAAGCTCGGGACGGCCTCTGCCTAAAAATAAAAGCGAGGAATACTCCAGACCTTCCTCAAAACACAACGAGACGTCGGAGCGTGGGCGTCGCTGGAATAAAAAGCCTCGGGAAGGTGTCGGCAGGACGGATCCCTGCAGGAACCACGGTGCAGGAGCTTTGCCACGGCTGAGCACCTCCTCTGGGAGCTGGGGTTATTTTAGGGAACTTCCTTCTGGCTGACATGCCCCAAAATAGGACTTCTGTCTTCCTGGAGTGAGACTGGGGGAAAAAAAGTTGTTGTGTTTGCTCAGACAACTGCAAGCAGCTCCCTGGAACAGTCTGGCTTGGGAATGCCTTCCTGAGGACGGCTTGGGATGGTGAGGAAGGAAAATAATAATTCTAAGGGATGTTTGATAGGATCAGGAAGGGAAATTGCCCTTCCTATGGGCTGCTTGATTGGATAAGGAAGGAAAACAGTTCCTCCTAAGGGATGCTTGATAGGATAAGGAAGAAAAACCATCTTTCCAAAGGGCTGGTTAATAGGATGAGGAAGGAAAAGAATCATTCCTCGGGGCTGATTAATAGGGTAAGGAAGGAAAAGAATCCTTCCATGGGCTGCTTGATTGGATAAGGAAGGAAAATTGTCCTTCCCATTGGTGGCTTGATAGGATGAAGAAGGAGAACCCACTGTGAGGTGCCATCAGTGGTTGGAGCAGGAGCACAGCTCTCCATGGATGGACAAGGATACCACGGGTGGAAAACACAGGGAAAACAAAGGCTGTAGTCCCCAGGTGTTAAATCCAGATAAAATTCAATCCAACACAAACTCAGCATCGCTCGGGGCCGGTGCTGAGGCCAGCAGTGGGATGTGGGAATCCCCCCTGGTCAGGATGGATCCCTGCATGCTGCTGAGCCATGACAAACCCGTGGTGAACCTGAGCCCCCAAAGCTGTCCTGGATCCTGCAGGGAAATAAATCTGCTGGGATGAAGGTGGTGTTGTTGCTCTCCCTGGAGATTCCTGTGTTGTTGTTGTGTATAGAATGACGAGTCAAGACTCAGTGAATCTCAGAGAATCAGAAGGTTTCTTTTAAATTAAACAATCTATCCTTTTTTATAGAGTCTTTGGTTAATAGTTACTTGATTGGTTAAATGACATTTAGCCAATTGAATTGGTTAAATGACGCCTCTCTACCACCATTGGATATTTTGGAAACACACAGGAGGAAATAATAAACTGAAGTGAAAAACAGCACCTGTTATTTTGAGAACAAAAGATGTTTACAAAACTTCTATCAGTCTCTTCTTGAGAACATGAAATGTTTACGAGGCTGTTCTCTTTAGAGAAAAATGTTTTTCCTTGGGAAAATTTGGGTTGATGCCAGATTTCTCAAAATTCCACCAAATGTCAGCCCCACATTCCTGTTCCGAATCACCCACAGCAGCCAATAAATTTGGAGGCTCCAAACACCACGAAACACAACTTTGAGGTGAGAGAGCTCACAAGGTGCTGAGGAGGTGACAGCAGTCAGAGAATTCGGGTGTGTTCCCGGGGAGATCTCAGAGAAGTGAGGGCTGGAAAAGCCTCCCGTGGGGCTCGGAGCAGACAGGGATGCTCTGGAGGGCATTCCCTGGCTGTGACAGCAGAGCAAAGCTGCTCTGGGAGCTCTTCCCCATCAGTCCTGGCACTCGGGGAGGTTTGGAGCTGTCAGAGCAGCGTTTCTCTGCGATGAGACACGGGTCATCCATCTGGAGCGCAGGTGAGGGATGGTGTGAAGCCAGGGATGTGCTGGGCAAAGGCTGAGGACATTTGTCAGTCTTGGATGAGCCCCTTCCCACACAGAACTCCAGCCCTGCTGTCACTTTGAGGGAGTTTATTGCTCCTCAGTGGAAAGCCAGGGGAGAAGAAGAAGAACAGATGAGAGAGATTTGTGAGGCATCGCAGACCCAGCTGCAAAAACCAGGGGGGGTGGAGAAAGTGAGCACGAAAACTGGGGCTTGGAGAGGTTTGTGCTGCCCCTGGGGTACCAAAATTGGGGCTTGGAGAGGTTTGTGCTGCCCCTGGGGTACCAAAATTGGGGCTTGGAGAGGTTTGTGCTGCCCCTGGGGTACCAAAATTGGGGCTTGGAGAGGTTTGTGCTGCCCCTGGGGTACCAAAATTGGGGCTTGGAGAGGTTTGTGCTGCCCCTGGGGTACCAAAATTGGGGCTTGGAGAGGTTTGTGCTGCCCCTGGGGTACCAAAATTGGGGCTTGGAGAGGTTTGTGCTGCCCCTGGGGTACCAAAATTGGGGCTTGGAGAGGTTTGTGCTGCCCCTGGGGTACCAAAATTGGGGCTTGGAGAGGTTTGTGCTGCCCCTGGGGTACCAAAATTGGGGCTTGGAGAGGTTTGTGCTGCCCCTGGGGTACCAAAATTGGGGCTTGGAGAGGTTTGTGCTGCCCCTGGGGTACCAAAATTGGGGCTTGGAGAGGTTTGTGCTGCCCCTGGGGTACCAAAATTGGGGCTTGGAGAGGTTTGTGCTGCCCCTGGGGTACCAAAATTGGGGCTTGGAGAGGTTTGTGCTGCCCCTGGGGTACCAAAATTGGGGCTTGGAGAGGTTTGTGCTGCCCCTGGGGTACCAAAATTGGGGCTTGGAGAGGTTTGTGCTGCCCCTGGGGTACCAAAATTGGGGCTTGGAGAGGTTTGTGCTGCCCCTGGGGTACCAAAATTGGGGCTTGGAGAGGTTTGTGCTGCCCCTGGGGTACCAAAATTGGGGCTTGGAGAGGTTTGTGCTGCCCCTGGGGTACCAAAATTGGGGCTTGGAGAGGTTTGTGCTGCCCCTGGGGTACCAAAATTGGGGCTTGGAGAGGTTTGTGCTGCTCCTGGGGATTCAGAAATCACTCCATGCCCTCCCCAGCCCCTCCCAGGTCTCTGAAATGCCGGCATGGCTGAGCTGACACTTTATCATAATTAGTCAATATTATTTATTTACCCTGGTGCTGTCTGGGGACTGTCACACGTCAGGCCTGGCAGAAGGGCTGCTCAGAGCCAGCCCCGAGCCAGGTGACAGACGGGCACGATGGCAGAGACGGGTTTCAGATCCAAATCTCACTTTGTTTTATGCTTGGAGGCTTGGTGGGGACGTCTGTTCTCTCCAGCACAGACCCGTGGTGGCATCCAGGAAAGCTCAGGCCTTGGGGTAACTCCAGGTCCAGAATCTGCCTCTGAACTCCACCTCTGAATTCTGCAGTTGGGCTGGAGTCGGGAAAAATCTGGGCTTAAATTTAAAATTAAAGTTTAAATTTGCTATTTTAAAGTTTAAATTCAATTAAATTTTAAAGTTAAAATTCATTTATTTCGGTGATACAGAACTTGCAGGAGCTGTTTGCTCTTGGACAAAGAAATTCTTGGGACAGGACATGTCCCCTTTGGCTTTTCCTCCTCTGAGTCCTTTGAGTTTTTCAACCAAGACAAGCAGGGGTTGGAAATCAGGATCTGCCAGAGTGTAACAATCCAAATAAAGATCAGATAAAGATCAGATAAAGAAGGAACACCGTGTTCACTCTGGCCCCCCCACATAAGAAGGATGTGGAGCTGCTGGAGGCTTCGTTTCCTTGGGATTGTGTTAAAATTCCCAGCTCCAGAGGCTGGAGTGGGTTGGAGGGAGCTGTGCCAAGGTTCTGGTGTCCCCAGCACCCCGAGGATGTTTCCATGTGGAACACAAGGAGCCCCTGGCTCAGTGTGAGGGGTGAGGCCCTGCTGGGGAAGGGTTGGGCTTTTTTGGGTTCCCTTTAACAAGGGGTGGTTTTTAGGATCAATTTTGGCCATTTGAATGCTTGAAATGGCCCCAGGCAGAGCAGCAGGTAGAGCCAGGTGGGTCAAACCCCTTTTTGTGTTTAGAAGAGGGTCAAAAATGTAAAGGTGAACTCCAGGCACTTTACAACTTAAAATCCTGGAATAGGGTTGGAAAAATCCTGGAATAGGTTGGAAAGGACCTTAAAGACCACCCAGTGCCACCCCTGCCAGGGCAGGGACACCTCCCACGGCCCCAGGGAGCTCCAGCCTGGCATTGGGCACTTCCAGGGATCCAGGGGCAGCCCCAGCTGCTCTGGGAATTCCATCCCAGCCCTCCCCACCCTCCCAGGCAGGAATTCTTTCCCAAAATCCCATCTCCCCTGCCCTCTGGCAGTGTGGAGCCAATTCCATCCCCTTGGATTGAAAGTTTCCTGTTGGTCACGGCTGCAGTCCTGCAGGCTCTCCCAGCCCAGAACCCTTGGCTTTGGGAATAAAAGTGAATGTTAAAAATCAGAATGTTAGAAATCAGCTGCTGAAGTGGGAGAAAAATTCGGAGATGCAGAAATGTCCCACTCACCACGGGCACCGTTAGTGCCCCATAAAAATCAGAGATTGGGACAGAAGACACCTGTCCTGTGTGTCCATCTGTGGTTTGGTGTCCCAGGGACAATCTGTCCGTGTCACAGCCCTCCAGCCTGGCTCTGGGGCCTGTTGTCACCTCCCATCATCCGTGACACGACAGAGATGCTTTGACAAGACAGAATTGCAGTAATGGGCAAAAGCACTAATACAATAAATAACATTTCACGTTCCAGTGCAGCAGCTCCAAGCTCTAAATTCACATCAGATCCTTGAGGAAGAGCCCACAATCTGTGGGAATGAGGCATTCTGAGGGAAAGCCAATTGTCCCAAATCCCTGCTGGCGTCAGGAGCGTGGGTCTGAACTCCTGCCCTGCTCTCAGTGCCCAACAGACTCTTCCTGTCCTCATGGATCGCCTGAGCAAATATAAAATATTGATGTGCTCTCGCTCCTCTGGCTGCGCCGTGGATGAATCCTTTGGAGTGAGAATTATCTCCTGCCACGCTTCTCAGGAGCTCCAAGTCGTGCAGAAGAGGTCGTGGGTCGTTCAGGAGAAATGTTTGCAGCATTCCCAGATCCTTCAGAAACACGAGTCCCCCCCTGCTTGGAGGAATTTGTACCTTTTTAAAGCAGCACAGATTTCCTTCTCGGATGTTTCTGTGCTTCCCTCAGTAACTTCAGGGCCTGCTCCAGCCTGGGGGAAGCTCCAGGTGGTTCACTGGGTGCTGATGTGGGGTTTAAATGCATTTTTCCTCCGAGGGCTGTGGCACATTGTGATCCTGAATCCAAGATCCTGACTCCAGATTATCCCTGAGAGGTGAGGGAGGCAACAGCCTCGGCAGAATATTTGGTTAAACCACCCTGTCCTGGGGTTTTCCAAAGCCAGTCTGGATTGGAGGCTTGGAGCACCCTGGGATAGCGCGAGGTGACCCTGCCCATGGCAGGGGGTAGAATGAGATGGGATTTAAGGTCCCTTGAACCCAAAGCATTCCATGGATTTATAATCATAAAATCCAGGATTAAAGATAAATTTGGCGCCCAGCAGGGCTGGTTTTGCATAGGTAGATCCCTTCTTCCCCCGTCCTTCCCCACTTTTCACCCTCAGGATGATTCTGCCGCTCATTTCCCCGCAGAGGCTTTTCTCTGACGTGAGCTCTGTGCTCCTCACGCAGGCTCTGCTTCCATCTGCAGCAGCTGTATCCCACCCTGTCCTAAATCAGCCCCAAAAGCCCGGAGAATTCTGCCAGCACTTCATCCCTCACAGGCCCCTCTACCTGAACACATCTGTGCACCCCAGAGGGATTGGTCAAATTAATCGACTTGTCCTCCCAACTAAATATTTCCAGGGAGTGGGCATCAAACCCCTCATCTGGCACAAATCATCTGATTTCCTTCTCTTTTCCTGCCTCTCCCTGCTGCTCTCCATGGAAGGAGAGGCAGAAAAGAGAAAGAAATCAGATGGAAGGGAAACAGAGATGTCCTTTGGGGTGGCATTTGCGGTGCCGTGGTGACATTTCCTGGCGGAGCGGCGCCTCCCGCCTCTCCCATCACATTAAATTTTCAGGATGTCTCAGAGTCAGCCCAGAGCGAAGGAGCTGCGATGGATTCCTGGCTGTGAATATTTCCAGGCCCCTGCAAGAACACCTTCACCCCAGACAGAGGGAGACAACACATTTATTCCGGGCTCTCGGTGCCAGAGCCATCCCAGGGACACGGCTGGAGGGGAGGAGAGGCAGATGGAGGGGAAGAGGGGGTGAAACCGTGGATCAGCCATGGCTGGAAATGCTGATTTTGTGATTATGGAATAAAACATCCGCCTTCCCCTTAAAACTGGGGTTGTGAAATCTGGCTCCAGGATGTGTAGCTTGGGCTTCTCTTCCCCCTGTATTTCTTTCCAATTTGTCTGTTTGGCTTTGCAGGTTTTCTGCAAACTGAGGTGGATAATCTGTTTTTGTGGACATCTTTTGGGAGTGGAGAGCTCAGCCAGGCACCCCCAGCACATGAGGACAAGCAAGGGGGGGATTTCAGAGCAGAACATCCAAGCCAGGTAAATCCATGGGGTGAAAATCCCAATTGAACCTGATTCCGTGTTCTGGCTGCAAAACGTGCACAGGGCAGGGGAGAGAAAGCAAAGACAATCTTCAGTCCTGTGTATTTTGACATTATTGTGGAATTGTGGAATGGGTTGGGGTGGGGAAGGACCTTAAAAATCACCCAGGTCCAGCCTGGACACCTTCCACTATCCCACGTTGCTTCAAGCCCTGTCCAGCCTGGCCTTGGACACTTCCAGGGACGGTTTATCCACAGATTCCCCAGCCAACACTCCCTGTGCTTTGAATTTGAACTCCAAACCTGCACCCAGCCTCGTCCCCAAACCACTCTTGATGGTGTCGTAGTTAATGACTTTTATTAACAATGCTAATGAGATCACTAAAAATGTTTATGGGACAAATTCATTTAGAGAGACAAAGCTGCTGGAGGACTCAGGGCTCTCCCGGGCCCAAATCTCCTGGCTGTAATTATTATTATTTCATAACCAGCCCGGGAGTTTGGATCTATTTCATTCTAATATTAAGCAATAGCTTTTCTTTTAATCTCCTCATGTTTTCCCCAGGCTTTTTGGAGGTGGTGGGGAAGATCCTGGGTAATAAAGCATGAAAAATGCGAGAGCAGGCCTGGGGAGTGCCTGTGCCATGTCAACATCGCTCTGCCTCAGATGTTTAACACGAGCAAAACACCCAAAAGCTTTCTTTGGACTAACAGGAGGCTGCTGTTCAGGGAAGTGAGACCACTCAGGATCTCCTCCTGACTCTCATTCCAGCCCCTGCACCCCCAGGATGGAATTGCCCATTGAGTATTGGGATTTTTAGGGGAAATCTCTTCATGGAAATTGTTCTCCAGTCCTCTCTCTGCAGGTTGTCCAGGGCAGTGGTGGAGTCCCCATCCCTGGGGGGGATTTGGAAATGGAAGTGGCACTTGGGGACACGGGTTGGGGTGGCCACAGCAGTGCTGGGTGGACTCAATGGTCCTGGAGGGCTTTTCCAACCCAAACAATTCCATGATTCTCTGCTTCAAGGACTTTTATCATTCCTTTTCTGAGGGAAAAACGGTCAGTTTGAAACATGGACTTTATTTATTTGATTGATTGATTAGGAGAGGAAAATTTTGGAGTGCCTTTCAACCTCCATCCATCCATATGGGATTTCTGCTGAGGGATAACTGGGAGAAAGGAGCTGGTTTGGAGTCTGTGCCTGTGAAGGGCCGGGTGATTCCAGGAGGGAATCCTGGAATTCCCTGGGCCTGGCTGGGAATTACGTCCTGCCAGTGGAATCATGTCCTGCCAGCTCCAGAGCTGTCCCAGAGGGATGTCCCAGGCTCAGGAGCTGGGATCCATCAGGGATCCAGAGCAGAGCAGGGAATGTGCTGGGAATGGGATCTGCCTGACTGCACTCAGAGTACCTGAGTCCCTCCAGCTGCTCAGGGGCCAGCAGAGCTCCTCTGCCAGGGTGGGAGGTCCAGAGTGGGCACCAAAACCTTAGTCCTGAGCTCAGCAGGGCAGGTCTAGGATTAGGGCTCGGAAAACCACTGGATTCCAGCAGTGCTGGGGCCAGAGCTGGGCGAGATGGACTGAGCCTGGCCCCTGGTTTCCTGTAGGAACAAACTGAAGGCCAACAAGGATGATCCAAAATCTGGAGCCGCTTTGAAGCCGGGTTGGGAGAGCTGGGATTGTCCAGCCTGGAGAAGGAAATGCTTCAGGGACACCTCAGAGCCCCTTGCAGGGCCTAAAGGGGCTCCAGGAGAGCTGGAGAGGGGCTGGGGACAAGGCATGGAGGGACAGAACACAGGGAATGGCTTCCCACTGCCAGAGGGCAGGGATGGGGGGGATGTGGGAAAGGAATTCTGTGAGGGTGGGAGGGGCTGGGATGGAATTCCCAGAGCAGCTGTGGCTGCCCCTGGATCCCTGGCAGCGTCCAAGGCCAGGCTGGAGCACCCTGGGGCAGTGGGAGGTGTCCCTGCCCATGGCAGAGGAGTTTTAAGGTCCCTTCCCACCCAAAGCATTCCAGACTCCACGAGCTGTGCCTCAGCCATTGCCAGCGCCGTGTGCCCGGCCCAGGCCCTGCCCGCGTCCCCTGGGCTGGGTCCGTGCGGGAACGGCCCGGCCTCAGCTCAGGGGTGGGGAAGGGGCTCACAGCTGAGCAGAAAGAGTGAGCTGAAGTAGAGAAGCTGATAAGAGTCACCTCTACCCCTGAAAGGAGTTCTACCAAGGCCGTCAGCGTGGAAACAGGGGAGAAGAAGAGATAAACGAGGGGCCTGCAGTTGGATTTTGGGGGGAAAACAGTGGTGGAGGCCGCCCTGCACCAGTGAACATTCTGTTGATTTGTTGTGGCCTAGAATAGGCACAGACTTTGTGAGGAGGTATAAAAAGGCAGCATGCTGCTGAACTAAAAGAGACAAACCTCAAATACATGGAGTTCTTCTGTTTGTTACAGCTGTCTCAACGGTGACACGGGATGGTCTCCAGTGAGCAGGAACCAGCCCTCACCTGGCCCAGGTGGGACTGGAGCACCACACAGGATTCCTCCAAGGAGAAATGAGGTCGTGTGGGGAGCCAGGGAGAGATCCTGTCCCTGAAGGCACAACCTGGATGGATCCAACGGGATCAAGGTGGATTTTTCTGTGAAAACTGCAGTTTTCTTCGGCAGCTCATGGAACAGAACAAAACAACTTTGCAGAGGGTGATTGGGAGAGAAAAGCTGGGCTTGCCAAGGCCTGGCCCGGGGTTGGGATGCTTCAAACCCAAGGAAAACAAGTTTTATCCATGCTTTGCTCCAAAGAAACATTTGCTGACCCTTTTCTTCCCTGTTCCCTGAAAATAAAGATCAAAATAAAACCTATTTCAAACAGAAAATGCTTTTCCCCAGAAGGGCACAGCTGACAGAGTCTCCCAAAAAACCCTCTGAGGACTTTGTTGTTGTGGTTGGTTTTGTGCAGGAGATGAAGCGTTCAGAAATGAAAGCAATGAGGCTGTGAGGAACCCCGGGATGGAGAGTGACTGCTCCCAAGCAGGAATGGAATCTCCAACAGGTTGGAATTATTGATCCTCCTGGAGTTTGGCAGAGCCAGAACCAATCTGGGGTGGAAATCTGGGGAGTGAATTAAGTATAACTTGACTTTCATAGGAATTGATAGGTCATTTAAGGCTTAATGATCTCTATCCAGAGGTATTGGTTTCGGAACCTTTAGGAAGAAAAAACATGAAGGGAAAAATCCCAAATTTCTGGCTGGAGAGGAATAAATATCCCAAGGATCTCTGCCTCAGAGGCAAACCATGTGCTGGGAAATAGGCTTTGGAAAAAAAGAAGGATAAATGAGTTTGGAGGAAGTGGATGCATTGGGAATTCTGCTCCATTGGGTCCTGAGGGGTGAAAAAGAGGAATAAAGGCCACTGAGGTCAAGGAGTGATGTAGGAGCAAGGAATTTATTGCAATTTTGGGGTCTAAAGCTGTAAAATACAATCAGGGATGTCCAGAGGGGAGCTGGGAGATCTCTGTGTGTGGAGCTGGAGGCGAGGAAGGAATAACGAGTGGGAAATCATCCTGCCAAGGCCTCGGCTCCCAAAAAATGGCTTTTCCACCTCCGGTCTCGGGCGAGGAAGGGAAGAGAAATGAGAGAGGAGAGAGGGGAATGCAGCAGAGAGATTGATTTTGGCTGCTCTCTCCTGGAGAAAATGGAGGTGGAACAATTCCAAAAGCTGCTGGTGCTGCTGGGAGAAGCCTTGAGCTCAGCCCTGTCACGTCAGACTTCTTCCAAAATAAAGGGGAAAAAAGGATTTTTGAGGAAAACAACCTGAATGAGGCAGAGGTTAAACTGCAGGGGATCGATGTGAGCACGTGGGTTTGCACAAGAGCTGCTCTCCAAAATAACGTTGGGAATGGGAAGGAAATGGGAAGTGATGGGCGATTTGTTACTGGTTTTAGAGGAAAATTCAAATCCCTGCTGTCAGTGCTTCACTGAGGTGTTTTATTGGGTATTTTTAAGGGGGGAAAATGGTATTTTTAAGGAAAATACTCAAGGATGAGAAATTGGATGGGGTGTGGAGCAACTTGGTTCAAGTGGAAGGTGTCACTTCGTTGGACTCAATGGCCTTTGGATGTCCCTTCCAACCCAAACCAATCCAGGATCCTGTGAAATTCCAAGCTAAAATCAAAAGTTTAGTTTCCCATTGCCTAGAATAACAGGATTGAATGGACCTATTCCTATTCCAGTTATTGCACTTTGATGTGTGAATTATCTTTTTAACAACCTTTTCCTTTGCACCAGAACACAGAAAGAGGTAAAACTGTCTATCAAAAAGTTCTTTTTTTAATTGAGCTGCCATTCCTTCCGAAATGGGAATGGGAAGCTTAAAAAGCCTCATTCCAAAACCCTTGCCTGGCATATTATGAGTATCTTAATTAAAGGAGATTAGGGAATCATCTCCAGGGGGCCACTGGAGTCAAAGTTTGTAACTGCAACTTTCAGATGGGTCTTTTCATGCTGTTAATTGGATGTCATTTAATTATAGTCCGGGCTTTTCCAGGAATTAATACTTGAAGAGATTTAATATCCCGCTCCATATTCCTGATGCCACAGTCAGTGTGTGGAGGACTGAAAAGGCTGTGGAAGGATTTTCTTTGAGGGGAAGGTTCAGCATTTTTTGTTTATTTAAAATATTTATTAGTTTTTGCTTTGGGCACCGCGTGGATGACCAAAAGCGACCCCGTTGTTCCCCCTTTGGAGGTATCATTTCCCCAAGCCTGGCATCAGCGATGAATCCCATTCCCAGAGCTCGGTGTTGATCAGGAGTGGCAGAGGAGTTAATTCCAGAGCCAGGGAACACCCGGAGGTTTGTTCAGAGGGTTGTTTGTTGTTCCTGCTCTGATCAAACACAGCTCTGCTTCCCTTCGTGCTGCTCCAGCTTGCTAAAAATAGTGGGAAACATTCCAGTGAACAATGGCACCGAGGGATTCGCTTTCCTCCCCCCAGGAGCGAGCTTCTGTAAAGAAATATTGTTTCTTAATTAATCATTTATCCACTTCATTAGGTGTTGTCAGCAGCAGAATGAGAAATGGGGCTGCTGAGCTGAGGCGCGCTTGGATTTGTTTTGTTTTCTGGGGAGCTGGAGATCATTTCAAGGAGCAGCTGTGTCATGAGCACTGAAAACAGGAAATTTGGGATGAGCAGAATAGGCTGGGGGTCAGGATTTGTTTCTGGGGTTTAATTCAGGGTGTGGGGAGAGTCCAGGAAGGGCCATGAGGATGCTCCAGGACCTGGAACCTCTCTGGAGCCAAGCTGGGTGAGCTGGGGGTGGGAGAGCAGGGAATGACTTCAGGAAATTGGGATTAAGAGGAGTTTTGGGAGGAACAGGGATGTCCCTCCCATGTTCCTATCCCACATATGTGTGCCCCAGATGACATGGAAAAAAATGGAGCAAATCCAGAGGAAACCAGGAAGAGCTGGAGCAGCTCTGGAGCCGGGTGGGGAGAGCTGGGATTGTCCACCCTGGAGAAGGGAAGGGCCCAGGGAGAACTCAGAGCCCCTTCCAGGGCCTAAAGGGGCTCCAGGAGAGCTGGAGAGGGACTGGGGACAAGGATGGAGGGACAGGACACAGGGAATGGCTTCCCAATGCCAGAGGGCACAGAGGGATGGATGGGATATTGGGGAGGAATTG
>WEZZ01009995.1:20888-41461 GCA_013400585.1 Chloropsis cyanopogon
GAGGGTGGGGAGGGGCTGGGATGGAATTCTCAGAGCAACTGTGGTTGTTCCATCCCTGGAAGTGTCCAAGGCCAGGTTGGAACCACCTGGGACAGTGGGACCCGTAGTGGGACTGGATGGGCTTTGAGCCAGTCCAGAGGTCATGGACATGCTCCAAGGGCTAGAGAAACTCTGGAGCCAGGCTGGGAGAGCTTGGGGTGTTCACCTGGGGAAGGAAACACTCCAGTGAGAGCTCAGAGCCCCTTCCAGGGCTTAAAGGGGCTCCAGGAGAGCTGGAGAGGGACTGGGGACAAGGCAGGGAGGGACAGGACACAGGGAATGGCTTCCCAATGCCAGAGGACAGGGATGGGTGGGATGTTGGGGAGGAATTGCTGGCTGGGAGGGTGGGGAGGGGCTGGGATGGAATTCCCAGAGCAGCTGTGGTTGCTCCATCCCTGGCAGTGCCCAAGGCCAGGCTGGAGCCTCTGGGACAGTGGGAGGTGTCCCTGCCCATGGCAGGGGTGGCACTGGGTGGTTTGTGAGGATTCCCTCTCTCCATCTCCCTCAGAGGGATCCTCCCCTCCCTCAGACGAGCTGAGCAGCTGCTCCTTCTCCCCACTCCCTCCTCCTGCCACATCCAGCCTTGATTTCCTTATTCCCGACCCCGCGTTCATCTGGATCCCAGTTCTGATGGGGCGTGGGTGGAAAACTCCTCAGGAAGAGACTCTGGTGGGAATGGTGACAATTCCAGCCCTTTCTGGAATCCTGATCAGGAGTTACGGGGTTGGCTCTGCCGTGGTCACTGACAGCTCCTCCCCTTTCTGTGGACACCTCATCTCTGACAAAGGAATAAATTCCCTTCTCCTGATCATTCCTCCCTTTTGGATTTGCTGCTCCTGTCACTCTGTCAATCCCTCCTGTGGCGCAGACACAAAATCCACCTGACAAAACAGAAATGCAAAGAGGCGATGGCCCAAAGGAAAAGCTCCAGGGGAAAAAAACCAGGGAGAAATGGAAGAAAATGAGCCTCTAATGCCCAGAGCCCGCTCAGTGGTTTTATATTTCTTTAATGATCGTCTGGTTTTGATTTTATTCATGGAAATAAAAAGGCCGTGGCACAAATGGAGCATGGGATGCCTCAGTGTGCCTCCATCAGCAGCAGTTCCTCCTTGCTCCACAGATTCCAGCCCTGCATCCAATGGCAGGAGCTGAACACACTGCATTGATTAGAACCAATTAGGAACCGTTTTTTAACTAAATAGGAAATTCTTATTCACTGCAGGTTTTGATCATCTCAAAAGTCCTTATTTAAAACTCAAAATGAAGAAACTCTGACCTGGGAGAATCTGGGATGTATTTTTAAAGAATCCAAAATGGCAAATATGGAAAGATGATTTAAATCGAGGGATTTGTCATCAGGTGCCCATCAGTGTTTGCTCCTTTCCGTGGGATTTGCAGCCTCATGGAGGCTGCCCAGGATCCCTGCAAGTGCCCAAGGCCAGGCTGGACCGGGCTTGGAGCAACCTGGGATAGTGGGAAATGTTTGGGTTGGAACTGGATGGGCTTTAAGGACCCTTCCAACCCAAACCATCCCATAATTCCCCAATATTTATTCCAGAAAATTCTCTGGGAATTCCATCCCAGCCCCTTACCACCCTCAGGGAGGACAAATCATATTTGTACCAACTCTAGGTTAAAAAAGCTCAATTTTTGGTTCATAACATCAAGTCCAACTGGACATTCCTCCACACCCAGGAACCAGGAGCAGTCTGAGAAGATGCTGGAGCCTCTGAAATAAATTTAATTCAGCTTTCTGCTTCTTTAGGGCAGCCTGGAGTTTGTTTAGCCTGTGCTGGTATCTGAAAAATCGTTATTAGGCCAATAATTTTTGATTAAGGTGTTCTAGGAAAAGGTGTCAATTAGAAGTGAGCAGGCCTCGGGTATTTCAGTCCATTACCTGCAAATGAGTTATTGGGAGCAAGCAGTTCAGTTGATAAAAGGAAAAAAATCAATAGGTGAGATTGTTGGGATTAACACGGAGTTCATCATGGATTTCCCCCCACTGAGATTTCCAAACTTTTGCAGACTGCATCTCAGACCTAAATTTAAGTTTCTCAGAGCCAAATTTGTGGCTGAAGTCAAGTGAAACTTTAGCAAAGCTTTATTTTGCCCAGAGTTTGTTCAAAATCCCAAAATTGCAGCCATTGGGGAGAAATGAGGAGAGCTATAAAAACACGCCGGACCCTCCTGAGTGGAAATTGCCGGAAATTTTCTGGATGCAGCACGTTAATGAATGGAATGGTAATTGAGTTTAATCTTCGTGTTATGGTGCGTGGCAAGGAGCAGGATGTTGCTGTAAGGCTGCTGCCCCCGCTCAAGGAGACTCCTTCAATCAGCAAGATTTCATCCAAACACAGAGGAAAAAGGGAATATTTTGCTGTGGCAGATTAAAAATTGGACATCCTAGCCAAGTGCTGGGAGCTGACTGGGCAGGATTACTGGGACTGACAGGAATTGGGAAACTGGGGATGTTTGGAAGAACAGGAGCCTCAGGGGGGCCCGTGTGGCTCTGCACAGCTCTGACAGGAGGGGACAGCCGGGGGGGTCGGGCTCTGCTCCCAGGGAACAGGGACAGGAGGAGAGGGAACGGCCTCAGGCTGGGCCAGGGCAGCTCAGCTTGGACAGCAGCAGGAATTTCCCCATGGAAAGGGAGCTCAGGCCCTGGAACTGTCCAGGGAGGGTTGGAGTGCCCATCCCTGGAGGTGGCCCAGGAGCTCCTGGAGGTGGCACTCAGGGCTCTGGGCTGGGGACAAGGAGGGGATCCAGCACAGCTTGGACTCGATGAACATGAGGGGCTTTTAAATCCTCAGGGATTCTGGGATTTCAGGTACAACAAATTGTAGGATTTGTGCACCTAACCTTGACCCTGACCCTGAAACTAACCTTAAACCTAACCCTAACCCTGAACCTAAACTTGACCCTAACACTAACCTTGACCCTGACCCTGAACCTAACCCTAATTTTAACCCTGAACCTAATCTTAATCCTAACCCTAACCTTGACCCTGACCCTAACCCTAAGCCTAACCTTGACCCTGACCCTAACCCTAAACTTGACCCTGACCCTACCCCTAACCTTGACCCAGATGCTGAACCTAACCCTGAACCTAACCTTAACCCTAAGCCTAAACTTGAGCCTGACCCTAACCCTAACCCTGAACCTAACCCTAACTTTAACCCTGAACCTAATCTTAATCCTAACCCTAACCTTGACCCTGACCCTAACCCTNTGCCCAGGGAGGGTTGGAGTGCCCATCCCTGGAGGTGGCCCAGGAGCTCCTGGAGGTGGCACTCAGGGCTCTGGGCTGGGGACAAGGAGGGGATCCAGCACAGCTTGGACTCGATGAACATGAGGGGCTTTTAAATCCTCAGGGATTCTGGGATTTCAGGTACAACAAATTGTAGGGTTTGTGCACCTAACCTTGACCCTGACCCTGAAACTAACCTTAAACCTAACCCTAACCCTGAACCTAAACCTGACCCTAACCCTAACCTTGACCCTGACCCTGAACCTAACCCTAATTTTAACCCTGAACCTAATCTTAATCCTAACCCTAACCTTGACCCTGACCCTAACCCTGATCTCCTACTCCCACATGCCAATGTCAAAAAGAGCTTGGTGGTTCTGGGTTGTTCTGATCTGCTGTAGAAAGGACCAGAACGAAGACTTCCAGCTGACATTTTGGGGTGAGTTAGGGCAGGATAGGGGAAAGAAGGCAGGAAGTCGATCCTGTGTGCCAGGAATGACTCCCTGGCTTGTCAGAGAGCAAGAGCAATTATTTAATTGCAGCTAAATGGGCAGAATTTCTTTTTAAATCTGGTTTCTACTCGAATGTGTGAAGGAAAGGAAGTTTTTCAGGCTTAGTGAACCCATCCGCTCACCCCAACACCCTGAGCTCTCCACTGCCCTTCCTGACTCCTCACCCAACATTCCCTAAATTCTGGTAGCCTGGAGAAAGCTGGGCCTCCTCGGAGAGTCCTTGTTCAGTGGTTCCGTGTGAGCAGAGCAGATCCCTCAGGGTGTCTGGGAAAAGTGCTGCTGGTGTCTGCTCCAGGTGACATCCAAGTTTTTCATCCCTTTTTCCCCTCTCCTGCTGAGCCAGCATTCCCCAGCCCTCCATCCATCCCAGCTCCCAGCCATCATCTGCATCCCCTGGCCCATTAATTAATTTCTGGTTTAATCAAGGGATCGCATCTTTCTCTTCAGGCCCATCCATCATCCCGGGCTCTTGGTGGAGCTGCAGACGTCCATCCATCATCCCTGCTGCCTCGCTCCTCAGGGAGAGGCTGCTGTGCTGTGCCAGCACTGCCAGGTGCCAGGGAGTCACAAAATCCTGGAATGGTTTGGGTTGGAAGGACCTTAAATGCCATCCAGTGCCATCCCTACCATGGGCAGGGACACCTCCCACTGTCCCTGGGTGCTCCAAGCCACGTCCAGCCTGGCCTTGGAACAGCCCACTCCAAACAGGATCATCCATCAGGTCTCCAATGGTGCATCTCTAATTAATTAAGCATAGTGGAGCTAATTAAATGGGAAGCAGTGCCCAGAGTTAATGACGTCACCTCTGTCCCTTGTTAGCGGCGTGCTGGTGGGGGAGGGACCACAAAGTGCTGCCATGGGGTTCACAGGCATAAAAAATGATATCAATTCATATAAAATTATAGAAATAAATCCTTGATGCTTGTCTAGGGTCAAGGAGAGAGTGATGCTGCCAAATCATGGAATCACTGAGGCTGGAAAAGCCCCCCAAAATCACCGAGTCCAAGCGGTGCCCACCTTGTCCCCAGTCCAGAGCCCTGAGTGCCACATCCAGGCCTTCCTTGGGCTCCTGCAGGGATGGGGACACCAAACCTCCAAGGACAGCTCACCCCAAGGTTTAACAATGCTTTTCCAGGAAGAAATTCCTCCTGATGTCCACAGGAGGGGAAGGGGGGCTCAGTTGTGCGGTGGGATTGTGAGGTGGAATTGTGGGGGGGAATTACAGGGTGGGATTGTGGGGTGGAATTGTGGGGGGGAATTACAGGGTGGGATTGTGGGGTGGAATTGTGGGGGGGAATTACAGGGTGGGATTGTGGGGTGGAATTGTGGGGGGGAATTACAGGGTGGGATTGTGGGGTGGAATTGTGGGGGGGAATTACAGGGTGGGATTGTGGGGTGGAATTGTGGGGGGGAATTACAGGGTGGGATTGTGGGGTGGAATTGTGGGGGGGAATTACAGGGTGGGATTGTGGGGTGGAATTGTGGGGGGGAATTACAGGGTGGGATTGTGGGGTGGAATTGTGGGGGGGAATTACAGGGTGGGATTGTGGGGTGGAATTGTGGGGGGGAATTACAGGGTGGGATTGTGGGGTGGAATTGTGGGGGGGAATTACAGGGTGGGATTGTGGGGTGGAATTGTGGGGGGGAATTACAGGGTGGGATTGTGGGGTGGAATTGTGGGGGGGAATTACAGGGTGGGATTGTGGGGTGGAATTGTGGGGGGGAATTACAGGGTGGGATTGTGGGGTGGAATTGTGGGGGGGAATTACAGGGTGGGATTGTGGGGTGGAATTGTGGGGGGGAATTACAGGGTGGGATTGTGGGGTGGAATTGTGGGGGGGAATTACAGGGTGGGATTGTGGGGTGGAATTGTGGGGGGGAATTACAGGGTGGGATTGTGGGGTGGAATTGTGAGGTGGAATTGTGTGGGGGAATTTTGAGGTGGAAGCGTGAAGTGGAATTCTGAGGTAGAATTGTGTGGCGGGATTGTGTGGGGGGAATTGTGAGGTGGAATTGTGGGGTGGAATTCTGAGATGGAATGGAGAGATGGAATTTTGAAGTGGAATTCTGTGGGGGAATTGTGTGGTGGAATTGTGAGGTGGAATTGCAAGGGGGAATCATGTGGTGGAATGTTGAGGTGGAATTTTGAGGTGGAATTCTGTGGTGCAATTCTGAGGTGGAATTGTTTGATGGAATTCTGAGGTGGAATTGTGTGGTGGAATGTGTGGTGGAATTGTGTGGGGGAATTGTGAGGTGGAATTGTGAAGTGCAACTTTGAGGTGGAATTCTGAGGTGGAATTGTGAGGTGCAATTTTGAAGTGGATTTCTGTGGGGGAATTTTGAGGCGGAATTGTGTGGTGGAATTGAGGGATGGAATTCTTTGTTGGAATTCTGAGGTGGAATTGTGGGATGTAACTTTGCGGTGGGGTTTTGAGGCGGAATTTTGTGGTGGGATTTTGTGGTGGAATTTTGCGGTGCGGTTGTGAGGTGGAATTGCGGGGTGGAATTGCAGGGTGGAATTCAAGGGTGGATTGCGTGGTGGGGTTGTGGAGTGGAATTGTGGGGTGGAATTGTGAGGTGGAAGCGTGGGGTGGATCTTTGAGGCAGAATTGTGGGGTGGGATTGTGCGGTGGGGTTGTGAGGTGGAATTGTGGGGTGGAATTTTGAGGTAGAATTGTGGGGTGGGATTGCGTGGTGGGGTTGTGAGGTGGAATTGTGTGGGGGAATTTTGAGGTGGAAGCGTGGGGTAGAATTCCGAGGTAGAATTGTGTGGTGGGATTGTGTGGGGGGAATTGTGAGGTGGAATTGTGGGGTGGAATTCTGAGATGGAATGGCGAGGTGGGATTTTGAAGTGGAATTCTGTGGGGGAATTGTGTGGTGCAGTTGTCTGGTGGAATTGTGAGGTGGAATTGCAAGGGGGAATCACGTGGCGGAATTTTGAGGTGGAATGTTGAGGTGGAATTTTGAGGTGCAATTCTGTGGTGCAATTCTGAGGTGGAATTGTTTGATGGAGTTCATGGGCGTGCTGTCCCACCCCTGGCAGTGTCCAAGGCCAGGCTGGAGCACCCTGGGACAGTGGGAGGTGTCCCTGCCTGTGCCAGGGGTGGCACTGGGTGGGATTTAAGGTCCCTTCCAACCCAAACCATGCCATGGTTCCCTCTAGAGCTTCACCTGTTGTTTCCTCTCCCAGTCCCAACCGTTTTACACCCAGGACAGAAAATGATGTCAAAGTTAACCCATTCCTGGCCCTTTTCCCTCTGTTTTTCAGCTGTTGTGGTGCTCTGGAAGGGGGTGGGAGCCCCTCAGCCTGGAGGGATGGGAATTCCCATGCCTGGAAAACCAGCAGTGACACTTCCCTGGGCTCACCCCGTTGGCTTTTCCACCTTTTGGGGGACAAAGGCAGAATTTATCCTTACTCACCACCTGCAGCCCACTGGGAAGGAGAAAATTGAGGGTAATATCTAACTAAATTTTATTTTTAATATATTTAATTTAAAATAAATATTTAAAATTATAATTCCCGTGAGGAAAAACGTCAAACATGGGTGAGCTCTTCCAGTTAAAACATTGCTGTTCCAAAGCATCAGATGGGAGGGAATCACTCTTTGCATGGGATAGAAAAACTCCCAGATTTGAGCAAACTGCACAAAAATCCATCTTTGCACCCAGGGTGATTAAGCTCCAATCAGTTCTGCTGATAAGAAAGAGTTCAGGTGATAAAAGCTGTGGAAGAGGGATTTTAGAACATTGAGGACCATCCACTGAGCCATAGTTTTATTTCAGGGATAGAATTTATCTACATTTTTGATCAGAGAAGAGAAAATGTGGGAATGGATCCAAAATAATCACCCAGATTGGTGTCACCCTTTTTGCACCAGGTCAAAACATGTCAAAAATGCAATAATTTTAATTTGAATGGCTCAGATTTGCTCTTTAGTCCCTTTAAATATCTGTTAATCCACACAAACAGTTTTGCTGCATAAACCACTTCAGCATTCCTCTTGGAAAGGGAATGTGGGCTCTGGATTAGGCATAAAAATAAAAAATTTGGTGTTTTTTATTAGATCTCTGCAGCAAAAGCTGAAGTTACTGGGAGCAGCTCCAAAAAGCTGGATTTCTCCCTTGACTGGGTGATATTCAATGTCAAGATTCAAGTGGAGCTTAGATAATTTTAAAATATTGTATGAATAAAACGTGCAAGTGGCTTTCTCTCCGAGCTGTCACTTTGCCAGTCTCGGTTGGAGAGCGAGGCAATGATTTTCCCAGATTTTCTGCCTTTAGACTGGAACAAAAGACGTCACGTGGAGGCTGAAGAAGGAATATTTTTTGGGTCCTTTTTTGTGCCCTTGAAGGTGAAAAATAAAGAATTGGGTCTGCGAGAGGAGGGGGAACCTGGATGTCTAAAACCACCTGAGATGCCCTCCCCCAAATCCCTCATCCACCATTTTCCCTGCAAAAAGTCGGGATTTTTAGTTTGTGCTGATGCGTTCAGGATGATTTCCAGCCCTCCTCCTCAGGCAGTTTCCTTGGAAAAAACAGCTCCTTTTATTTCCCAGCCTGTTGTGCGACTCAAAAGCTTCTCCCAACTCTCCTCCCGTGGCTGCAGGAAGCCCAGGAAAAGCTTTTTGTTCTAGGAATGGTTTTTTAACTGGAAACTGAACCCTGTTTCCAAAGGGAAACGGTGCCCTGGCGCGGAAGGAAGTGCAGCAGGAAAAGTGAAATTTTTCCCTTAAGGAAACAGGGAGGGCACATGATTTTTTTTTTTTCCCTGGTTTTTATTCCAATGCTCCATATCCCACAAGAAATGAATTCCCTTTTTCCTACTGTTGTGTTGTTCAGTTTTCCCCACCTTTCCCAGACTCCTGGCTGTCTTCTTCCAGTCGAATCCAGGTCTTCTTCCCACTGAATTTGATCTTCTTCCCATTGAATCCAGGTCTTCTTCCCATTGAATTTGGTCTTCTTCCAGTTGAATCCAGGTCTTCTTGCCATGAATCCGGGTCTTCTTCCCATTGAATCCAGGTCATCCTCCCATTGAATTTGGTCTTCTTCCAGTTGAATCCAGGGCTTCTTCCCACTGAGTTTGGTCTTTTTTCAGTTGAATACAGATCATCTTCCCATTGAATCTGGTCTTCTTCCCATTGAATCCAGGTCTTCTTCCCACTGAATTTGGTCTTCTTCCCACTGAATCCAGGTCATCTTCCCACTGAATCCAGGTCATCTTCCCACTGAATTTGGTCTTCTTCCCACTGAATCCAGGTCTTGTGCCATGCCAATTCCATCCCTAGAAGTGCCCAAGGCCAGGTTGGACGGGGCTCAGAGCCTTGGTCTTGTGGAAGGTGTCCCTGCCCTTGTTGGACTGACCTCAAGGTCCCTCCCAACCCAACCCGTCCCATGACTCCAGGACACTCCAGCTGGGATCCACAAGCACCTTCCAGAGAGAAACGCTGTCAGTGAATTCCCTGTTAATTTGCATTCTCCCCTTCTAATCAACCCTCTGTAAACACCAGCCCTTGGAAAATCACCTCCAACAGCACGAGCCAGGTTGGCAGGAGCAGGGAAGGGGAATTAAGGCACTTTCCTTTCTACTATGCAAATCTCCCTGCTAATTGTATTTTATTAATATTGGGACGCCGACGCTCCCGCTCTTGTTTTCCTTCATCGTGCCCGTGGTTAAAATCAAATTGCAAATGAGCCAGCTCAATATTTGTCTGAATCACTTAAGCCTCTGACTTTCACTGTTCTCACAAGCAAATCCGCCAGTTATACCAGAATTGGGAGTGTTCCTTTTCCCTTTTTTCCCCTGTTTTTTGAGGTATTTTGCCATGATTATTCCACGGGTGACACTGACATTTTGTTATGATGAATTGGCTGGGTCATTATCATCAGGAGGTGGTTGGGTGGTCATGTATTTATAATAAGGTGCTTTTCATTGTAGAATGGGGGGGAAATGGGAAAAACCACCCTTTTTTTGTTTTAAACAGCCTGATCTCCCGGCTTTTTTGCTGAAATTGAAGAGAACAATATTATATTTTTCCCTTTTCATTCTGGAGAGAGGCTTTGAAAGGGCCTAATCAAACACAAATTGGAGCGTTGAGCTTGGAGCTCTCTGCAGACAGGGAATCTTTGAAGCTGAAGGGTTGATAATCTCCCAAACCAGCTCTTCCAGGCATGAGCACCCCACAATACCTGGTCTGGCTGTTGTTTTTATGGAAAATTGTGCCAGGACCGCATCCACCCGGCCGTGCAATACCCAAAATTTTTTTTTTTTTTTTTTTTTTTTTTTTTTTTTAGTGTATAAACTGTTGGCTTTGCCTCAGTTGGGTCGAGCCTTGATTGTGCCTCTGACATCGTTTATTTTTGGGGTTGTTTTGTTGTTCAGGTGCAGCAGCAGAGCAAAAAAATCCTGGGGAAAAGCAGCCTAAATGTGTGTCAGGCTGAATTTGGGAGCTTTTGCTCCAGATCTGTTGTGATAGAAATGCCAAATTCCATCAGCTTCGTTTACTTCAGGTGGCTCCTGCAAATCCTCCCACTGCCTTGTCCATCTGTTGATGCTGATGTTTTTCATTCCCCTGTTTGGTTTTTTTCCTAAATGGAGAAATGAGGATTCTCTTCACCACCACAGACAAGTTGGAAAATATTCCCTGTGTTGTAGAGCCTATCAAATAAATTGATGGGTTGGATGAGTTGGGGTTTGGAGTTTGGTTTTTTTTTTTTTCCAGAAGAAACAAAATAATTGATAAGAGAAAGTATTTCTTAGCTGACAGAAAATGTTTAAATCCATAATTATCACTGGGAGAGAGTCATTTTTTGGTAGCCTGATGAGGGTGTGGAATTGGTGAGGTCAGGACTCAGCAGGTCATTGACAAGGAGCTGGATTCCTGATGCCTCGGGCACAGGATCCAACCTTCCCTCTTGGAAAGTCCTATGGATGCCCATTCCTGACCTTCACTGCTCACTGGCTGGATTCTCCACCCACAAAAATGCAAATTTCTGCTGTTTTGGGAGTGCTGAGAGCCGTGGAAAGGTTTGGGTTGGAAGGGACCTCCAAGCTCATCCATGGGGCACCATCAGGTCAATCCTCGCCCAAACATTGTGGCTGGGCTGATCCCAGAGGAAGCCACGAAAATTATTAATTCCTTATGTCTCATTAACACGATAATTAGCGTTTTGATCACTAAATGGTCACACATCCACGTCTCTGGTGTCCCTTTAGCACCCACTGTCACAGCCTGCCGCAGGAGCTCCAAGGAACATCTTCCCTGGTACCACCAGCTGCCTCCTTACTTTCTGTCTGTGCTTGCCACTCCCAGACCTGGGCTGGAAAAGGTCAAAATTTGCGTTGTTTCTCCCAAATTCAGAATTTCCTTGTGTTTTAAGGGATGTCTGAGCACTAAGAGAGGAGACACCTGCAGTGGCAGACAGGGAACACCGCAGAGGAGGTTTCCCAGGAGCATTAATTCCACGTGGCCAGGCCCTGTCAGGTGCCAAGGTGACATTTGGGGACCTCAAACCCCTCGTTAGGGCGTGGTGGAGCCCCAAAGGTGACAATCGCTTCCTCCAGTCATGGCCATCCCTGAGTATTGTGGGGTGAGCCCTGTAATTCCAAGAGAAAATTCCATTCCCGAGCAGCCAAAGATGGCTCACATTTCCTGAGGACATTTTTTATTATCCATAAAAAATTTTGCAGCAAGGTGGGGGCTCCTCCCTTTGCGCTTTTCTGTCGGATTCCACCGGATGTGGTGAGGTTTGGGTGGAAAACCCGGCTTTTCACTATTCAGCTGAACGAGTTCTCCTTCATCTTCAGCAAAGCCTCGGGGGGGAAAGCAGAGATAAAAATAAAAACCTGGGGAGAACAAAGGTGGCCGTGAAAAACAGGGATTCGGGATGAAAAGCCCCGGGAGGAAACAACTGGGAAGAGCTGGAGAGGAGAGGAGGAGGTTTGTGCCTGCAGCCTCCTCCGAGCTGACCTGAAACAAAAATCATCAGCGCTGGGCTGGGCTTTTTCTGCTTTTAGATCAAAAGATGGGGATTTGCTGCTGTCTGTGGCACAAAACTGCAAAGGAGGAGAGGTGGAAACATCTGGAAAAGGGATCAAATGCAGGAAAAGGGGTAGAGAAGTTTGAGGTTATTAATTCAATTTGATTATGCCCTTATTTATTTTCCATTGTAGTGGGAGCTGTCAGATGGTTTTGGCTTTTCATTTCCTTTTTTATCGGATTTAGGTAATAATGGAAAGGCTTGGAAGGATGGGAGGAGCCGGAATCACCAGCCCAGAGCAGATCTGGGGCCTTGTTTGGGCTCTGGTGTTGGAAAGGAAAGCTGGGATGGAGAAACTCAGCCAGAATGGGACAAATCAGCCTCATCCCCATTTCTTCATGGCAGGAGGATTTTAGGGCCTAAATCACAAGGTTTGCATTCCTGAACTGAATTAATTAATTAATTAATTACTGGGTACCACCTGCATCCCTTCCAAACATATCCAAGAACTGGGAGAATATGGGTGACAATGTGGGCTTTTTGGGGAAGTCACAGGGGCTTTGTTTTCTGCTCCACATGGACCAGAGGAAGGACCTGAAATGTCAAAGCCTTGATCCCGGGGTGGGAACCTCTCTCTGGACCCTCAAGAGGTGTCCAAGGTGGAAGTGATTCCATGTTCTGGGCCAACAGGGAGCTGAGCCCAAGCTCCCAAAGCCCCTTGGTGGCTCCTCTGTCCCTCTGGTCCAGGTGACTCCAACCAGGGAGCCCTTGGTGGCCTCAGCCTTCCCATGGGACTCCAGTCCTACATGGGGAACGGCTTCCCACTGCTGGAGGGCAGAGGAGATGAGATTTTGGGAAGGAATTCCTCCCTGTGAGGGGCTGGGATGGAATTCCCAGAGCAGCTGTGGTTTCTCCATCCCTGGAAGTGTCCAAGGCCAGGCTGGAGCACCCTGGGACAGTGGAAAATGTCCCTGCTCATGGGATGAGCTTTAAGGTCCCTCCAACCCAACCCATGCCACGATTCCACAACCTCAATCACCCCAGACCTGGATCCTCCCCCTGGATCTCGCTGCCAGGCTCCGCTTTGTTTTCTGTTTACTCTTTTCTCCTCTCCTCCACTCATGAATATTTATCTGGAGCTCCAAAATAGCCAAGAGCACTTTAATCAGGGCCTATCTGCAGCCTAATCAGGGCTCAGACTAATGAGGAAGTTCAGAGCTGGCTTCAGCTCGTGCTGCAGGAGACAAAACTTTGCTCCCAGCTCCAGGACGGAGTTTGGCAAAGCCTCTTTTGCATCTGCCCCAGTCCCCAGAAGAGAAATCCAGGATTTACTGCTCACATCTGGTGCTTGAGCTGGAGCAGGGAGTGCTGGACACCAGGGAGTGCTGGAGATGCCACCAGAGCCAGGGTTGTCACGAGGAAATTATGGNCTCCCTGTGAGGGGCTGGGATGGAATTCCCAGAGCAGCTGTGGTTGCTCCATCCCTGGAAGTGTCCAAGGCCAGGCTGGAGCACCCTGGGACAGTGGAAAATGTCCCTGCTCATGGGATGAGCTTTAAGGTCCCTCCAACCCAACCCATGCCACGATTCCACAACCTCAATCACCCCAGACCTGGATCCTCCCCCTGGATCTCGCTGCCAGGCTCCGCTTTGTTTTCTGTTTACTCTTTTCTCCTCTCCTCCACTCATGAATATTTATCTGGAGCTCCAAAATAGCCAAGAGCACTTTAATCAGGGCCTATCTGCAGCCTAATCAGGGCTCAGACTAATGAGGAAGTTCAGAGCTGGCTTCAGCTCGTGCTGCAGGAGACAAAACTTTGCTCCCAGCTCCAGGACGGAGTTTGGCAAAGCCTCTTTTGCATCTGCCCCAGTCCCCAGAAGAGAAATCCAGGATTTACTGCTCACATCTGGTGCTTGAGCTGGAGCAGGGAGTGCTGGACACCAGGGAGTGCTGGAGATGCCACCAGAGCCAGGGTTGTCACGAGGAAATTATGGAAGGAGCGTGGTGCTAATTCAGCCCTGACACCTCCCGCGCTCCCGGCCACGGGGATCTCGCTTTTCCAGCCAATCACACCAAATCCCATTTATTTCCTGAATTTCCTCACATGGCTGGGGCTGGATCCTGCTTGCAGGAGGATTTCCATGCAGAAAAGCTGCTGAGCGCCTCCTCTGTAGGGGTTTATAAATCATCAGCTTTGCCGTCACCCTAACCAGGATTTTCCGACAGCGATTGCATCCAGAGGGAGGGGGAAATAAAATCCCCAAGATAAATAAAGGTAAAACTTTTTAAAGGTTTAACAAACTCAAAATGAGAGCTCCTGAGGGCTGCAGGCCTGGTTTTTCTTCTCCCTCAGACAGAGAATTTTGCAGAAAATCCTTTAACACGACTCACATGAAAGTCTTGGCTTCCCAAAGTCTCCTCAGATATCCAGGACAAAAGCTCCCATTATCTTCCCCCTTTGTCAATCACAACTTGGTGGGATAAGGAGCCACAATGCACCTGGATTAGGTCTTCAATGCAGATTTTCTTTTTGAAAGCCTTCATTTATAGAAAAGCGGGGATTTCAAACTAAATAATTCCTCTCCCGGGGTACGATCCTGCTCAGGGAGGCAGAGTTTAAATACCGTGTCGTGTTCTTGTTTTGCTGCTTCCTGGGTGGATTTCTTCCCTTTTCCTTGGGTAACGAGGAGCTGTGGGCCCCATTCCCTGTGGCGCCATCGTAGGGATGGAGCTCCAAAGCAACTGGAACGGCAGGAATGTTGGGAATGGATCTGAGAGCCCATCCAGTGCCACCCCTGCCATGGGCAGGGACACCTCCCACTGTCCCAGGGTGCTCCAGCCTGGCCTTGGACACTTCCAGGGATCCAGGGGCAGCCACAGCTCCTCCCAGCCCCTCACCGCCATCTGAATGCAGAATTCCTTCCCAAAATCCCGTCCAGCCCTGCCCTCTGGCAGTGGGAATCCATCCCTGTGTCCTGTCCCTCCATCCTTGTCCCCAGTCCCTCTCCAGCTCTCCTGGAGCCCCTTTAGGCCCTGGAAGGGGCTCTGAGCTCTCCCTGGGCCCTTCCCCTCTCCAGGCTGGACAATCCCAGCTCTCAGTAGATTATCCTGGATTTTCCAGGCTCTGGCCGTTCCCAGTGGAGAGAGAAACTGGGGACAGGCAGTTTGCAAGAGCCTGGAGGGACAGGACACAGGGATGGATTCCCACTGCCAGAGGGCAGGGATGGGTGGGATTTTGGGAGGGAATTCCTGGCTGGGAGGGTGAGGAGGGGCTGGGATGGAATTCCCAGAGCAGCTGTGGTTGTTCCATCCCTGGAAGTGTCCAAGGCCAGGCTGGAGCACCCTGGGACAGTGGGAGGTGTCCCTGCCCATGGCAGGGGTGGGATGGGATGAATTTAAGGTCCCTCCCCACCCAAACCATTCCAAGATTCCATTCCCTGTTTTCCCAGAGCGTGTGAACACCTTCCTGAGGTGTTTCCCTCCCCACTCCCCAGCTCCTCGCCACTTTTCCCTTTCCCCGTTATTTTAACAAAGTTTTATGTCTTTTAATTTCCTTTTACGACTCAGCAGCCGATTTCCAGCCGCTTCCCGAGACAAGGCAATGAGACAGAGCTCCCAAAAATCCGTGCATCCATCACTGCCTCGTTTCCCTCCCTTCATCCCAAACTGCTCCTCAACCGCTTGGACAAGCGGAGCTCGCAATTAAACACCGGCTTTGTGCTCCTGATGAAGGGAGATTAATTAAATCAGGCCTTTTCAAGCCTAGCACAAATCCAGGAATGGTTTTTTTGCCAATTTTCTCCTTCCTTTAAATGTGGAGCCTCTTAATTTCAGGCACCTGGCGTGCTTTGCCCTGATGGAGAGCAACAAACTGGGATTTGTACAGGGAAGCCCTGTGGAAAAGCTGCTTTTTCCTTTCCAAAATGCAAATTATGGAATGAAACAATGTGAAATTGGGGGGAAATTTTATAACCTCTCCTCCCAAGAGGTTTTAAAGTGAATTTTCATTTTTAACTGCGCCCAGGAGAGAGAGGAAAACACAGAATAAATTGAGTCCACGAGGACAAGAGGGAACGGCCTCAAGTTATGCCAGGGGAAATTCAGGTTGGATTTAAGGAAAATCCTTCATGGAAAGAGTTGTCCAGCCCCGGCAGGGGTGGAGTCCCCATTCCTGGGGGGATTTAACAGCGGATGTGGCACCTGGGGACATGGATAAGTGGTGGCCTTGGCAGTGCTGGACCATTGAAATCAACGATCTCAGAGGTCTTTTCCAACCAAAATAATTCCATAATTCCACATTAGTTTACTCCACAAGAACCCGAACCTCAGGCAGAGCTGAAAAATTCCCATATTTTCAGTTTTCTCTTGCGTTTCTGCATTTGTGTCGTGTTTTGAGGCACAGAGGATGCTGGAGGCCAGCATCCTGCCTCCATCCCTCCCCACCCTCATTCCTTCCCAAAATCCCACCCAGCCCTGCCCTCTGGCAGTTTGAAGCCATTCCCTGTGTCCTGTCCCTCCATCCCTTGTCCCAAGTTCCTCTGGGCTCTGGAAGGACTTTAAGGTCTCCCCAGAGCTTTCTGTCGTCTGATCATCAACCAGAACCCACAAATGTCACAAATCTTTGTGACATCCAACCAAATTCTCACTTCCTTTATGTTAAACCCTCCAGCCTGCGCTTCCAACCTGCCCTTCCCCGCTGCCCCACCGCCCTCGTTAGGAAAGAACAGCAATTAAGGGCCCTGTGTTTGTGAGGCTGGCAATAATTAATGCATTGATTAACACTGAGAAATCCCTGAGCAGAAAAGAATCCCAGCCCCTTGTCCTGCAGGGGAGGGGTTCCTTCTGCCACGGAAGGATTTCCTTGCAGTTGGAGAAGCGTTTTCCTTCCAGTGGGAGGAGAAAGGATCGTTTGCTCCACAGACTAATGGGCACGGACATGTGTTTTTATGTTTTTAATAAACATACAGAAAGGGATTTTTCCTGCAGTCAGGAATTAGCATTCAGGAGCTTTAAAGGCTCATAAATCTCCGAGTTTTTTCTGCCTTTTTATTCCATCAAAGTTTTTTTTCAGGCTGTGTCCTCCAAATCCAAAGAGTTCCGTGGATTCTCCTCCATCTCCCAGGGATTTTGGCGTTGGGGAGTTGCTGGTGATGGGTTTTCCCTGCTCTGCCCAACTTCACTCCTTCCCTGGCTGGGAAAGCCGGGAGGTTTTTCCATGTGGGGTTTTTGGGATCTGCTCCTTGAGGGAGGGACTCTGCCGGGATTTTCACACCATTGTCTCTTGTTGGGTTACTGGTTGGGTTTGATGGTCACCAGCACAGGTGGTGCTGATCTCTGGAAGTGTCCAAGGCCAGGCTGGAGCCACCTGGGCTGGTGGGAGGTGTCCCTGCCCATGGCACTGGATGCATTCAGGAGCTTTAAAGGCTCATAAATCTCTGAGTTTTTTCTGCCTTTTTATTCCATCAAAGCTTTTTTCCGGCTGTGTCCTCCAAATCCAAAGAATTCCGTGGATTCTCCTCCATCTCCCAGGGATTTTGGCGTTGGGGAGTTGCTGGTGATGGGTTTTCCCTGCTCTGCCCAACTTCACTCCCTCCCTGGCTGGGAAAGCCGGGAGGTTTTTCCATGTGGGGTTTTTGGGATCTGCTCCTTGAGGGAGGGACTCTGCCGGGATTTTCACACCATTGTCTCTTGTTGGGTTACTGGTTGGGTTTGATGGTCACCAGCACAGGTGGTGCTGATCTCTGGAATTGTCCAAGGCCAGGCTGGAGCCACCTGGGCTGGTGGGAGGTGTCCCTGCCCATGGCACTGGATGGGACTTTCAGGTCCTTTCCCACCCAAACCATTTCAGGATCCCGTGAAACCTCTCCCAGGCCTGAATCCTCCTCAGCAAAGCAACCTTGTGGTCATTGATGCAAAAACACAAATTTATAAATATTTTTAATATCTAAAATCCAGCAGATTGAGCACCAAACCCGCTCCTTTTTCAGTACCTGCAGCAGAGAGATTTGAAAAAAGATTTTTTTAAGGAGCCTGGTCTTGTTTTGAGAAACCTGGAGCATCTTCAGCACTGGGAGAGGAGACCAGGAGCCGTTCTGGGAATGTGCCCTCGGTATGAGGCCCTTTCCTGCTCTCTTATCCAAGGGAAAAGCATTACTTTATATAAATAATATGAAAAAAGTTAATGAAACACCTCAAAAGTGCTGGAGGTGGCATTGGGTGCATGGCAGGGAGCGATTGCATGGGGAGGACGTTCAGGGTGGGCAATTCTGACTTTTCCTGCTGTTCCAGAACTGGGAATGTGCCATCCCTCCTTGTCCCTGTGCCACCCCTGTGTCCCTTCCCAGACTTTCTCTCCCTGTGCCACCCTTGTGTCCTTTCCCAGATTTCCTGTCCCTGTGCCACCCCTGTGTCCCTTCCCAGACTTTCTCTCCCTGTGCCACCCTTGTGTCCCTTCCCAGATTCCCTCTCCCTGTGCCACCCTTGTGTCCCTTCCCAGATTTCCTGTCCCTGTGCCACCCTTGTGTCCCTTCCCAGATTTCCTGTCCCTCTGCCACCCTTGTGTCCCTTCCCAGATTTCCTGCCCTCAGCAGCTCCCGGCCCTGCTCAGCCTCAGCACAGTGAGTTCCAGCAGAATTCCAACGGGAAAACAGCACAGGTTGAGGACTTCACACAGCTCTGGCTCAGATCTCCTTGGAATTTTTTCCTTGGAATTCTGGCCCCCATCACCCTGGAGGGAAAATGCAGCGCCTTCGGTGCCAAATTTTCCACCTGAAATAAAATCCCTGATTATCCTTTAATCAGAGGGAATTTATTCCAGAGGGAGGTGGGGTTACATGGTATGGATAGAAATGTCCCTTAAAGGTTCTTTTTCTGCTCCAGAGGTAGAAAATTCCAAATAAATTCCTGCAGAAAGCCGTCCCCTCTGCCCAGGTGCTCCCGGGGGTCTCATCCCAGGCTGTCCCTCCCTGCTTCTCTGGTCTCTCCCTGCCACCTGCTGGAAAAAAAACCTGGATAAAGTGAATTTATCCAAGCAGGAAAGGGGCTGGAGGTTGCTCAGGTGGAATTTGGGAGGTTTTAGGAGAAAGACCTCCCAGGAGTGTCCAAAACCCTCACAGCTGTGGGATTGCATTATTTGTGTGCCCTTGCTGTGTCCTCCCTCACAGGTGTTGGGTGCTGAGGGTCGAATTCCCTCAGGATTCAGATTAAAATTTGGATTTTTTTTGGTGAGGAGCTGGAGCAGGTTGCCCAGGGACGGTGTGGGTGCTCCTGGAGGTGTCCAAGGCCAGGCTGGACAGGGCTTGGAGCAACCTGGGACACTGGGAGGTGTCCCTGCCATGGCAGGGTGACACCGAATGGACTTTAGGGTCCCTTCCCACCCAAACCAGTCTGGGATTCCACGATCCCAAATCCATTGGGAAGAGGAAGGGGATTCCAGGGAGTGTGTGGGATGGAGGGAAGAAACTTTTGGGGAAGTGATGCTGGAGGAAAGATCTTGGGACGAACTCGGGCACTGAAACAACCACGAGGATCTGGGTGAAGATTTGTGGAGGAGCCACAATTCCAGAGGAGTGACCCCACGGGCTCCTCCCAGGGGGGTTCACTGGAAGGACAGGATGTTGGATATTAGGAAAAAGGTTTTTTTTACAGAAAGAGTGATAAATTTCTGGAATGGCCTGCCCGGGGAGCTGGGGGAGTCACCGTCCCTGGATGTGTTTAAACAAAGCCTGGATGTGGCACTGGGTGCCAGGGTTTAGTTGAGGTGTTGGGGCTGGGTTGGATTCGATGATCTTGAAGGTCTCTTCCAACCTGGTCATCCTCTGCATTCTGTGAATTCTGTGACAGCAGTCAGTGGAAAAAAGGGATACATTTACATGCCAAAAAAAGCCATTTTCCGTTTTCCCCCCCTTTTTTCCCCCTAAATGTACAAAGATCAAAGCCAGGATGAGTTTTCTGGAGGGAGCGGGGTGTCCTTGTCCTGGGCGATGCTCAAATCCCACCAGGACACTGCTCTGGGCAGGGACTGGGGACAAACCGGGCTGGTTTGGGATTTAGGAGCAGAACCTCCCTTCCCTCCCATTTCCCTGCACCCCAAAATCCCAAATCCTCGTTCCGGGAGAGGAGATCCAACCCCATCCCCGCACCCGCGGTTCCCGTTTTCCTTCCAGGAGCTGGAGCCGTGCTGCCGCTGCAAACGCAGGTCTCTGCAGCCCTCTAGTGCCCGGAAAAACATGGAAAAAGCGACTTTTGTGGAGTTTGGGTGAGGACAAAGGGCAAGGGCAGCTCGGGCTCGGCGTCCTCGCGTCGGGATCCGCATCCTCGGGAGTGCTCCTGCTCCGCTCCCCGTCCTGGGCTTCCCACTGCCGGAGAGCAGGGATGGACGGGATTTTGGGAAGGAATTCCTCCCTATGAGGAGCTGGGATGGAATCCCCAGAGAGGTTCTGACTGCCCCTGGATCCCTGGAAGTGTCCGAGGCCGGGTTGGGATAATCTGGGATAGTGGGAGGTGTCCCTGCCACTATCGTGATCCACGCCCTGACAGGATGGGGTTCAGAGATCCAAAAAAAGTTTATTTTGGGATTTACCTGATGCAGAACGGAGCCCTCGGAGCCTGATCCTCTGTCCCTGAGCCTGCCCAGAGCCAGGGATCCAACAGGGATTTGCAGGGAATGCCAGGGATGGAATTGCAGGGATTTGGGCTCCAGCACACGAGGATCTCCAGGGATTGCTCCTCCAGGTGCCCCAATCCCCCTTGCCCATGGAGGGTTGGGCTGGGTGTCCTTCAAAGGTCCAAACTGGGGT
>WEZZ01010004.1:0-19099 GCA_013400585.1 Chloropsis cyanopogon
ACTCGTAGCCTATGGCAGTGGAACGGGGAGATGAGACATCACGGAGATGTGGAGCACACATAAAAAGAGAAGATGTGTAAAAACTGAAATGACATGGCAGCTGAAGCAGCTTGTTGCTCAGCTTGGTTGCATGTTTGAGTGGAGGAAGCGAGGTAAATTGTGATATGTAAGAGAATAACGCTCGACAGGGTGTATGGTTGTAAGGTATATGGATGCTCAATCATGTGGNGTCCTTGGCATCCAGCTCTTTTTGCAAGACATCAATCACCTGTGTCCTTCCCAGCATGACTTCTTCCTTTTCATGGAGCTTCTGTTTCAAAGCCTTTAGTAGCTACCAAAAATATCACTTGCAAAGCAGGTCCAAACCATTTCAAAAAAATTCCATCGACACTGTTTGGCTACCTCCTAATCTTTCAATAATTATTAAAATAATGACGCTTGGAGGGGGAAGAAAAATCACTGACACACATTTCTGTGTGTTTTCCCCCCATAAATGATGAACTCTCACAGTAGTCTATAGGCAAACAACCATTTTCACTTCCCACTGGTTGTACTTATTAACCTATTAGAGATACATGTGTCTTTATGCTAATTTATCTGAACATTTGCAACCACCACTCTATCTGTGCCTGAATGGCTTTGTGTAATGGATCTGATGATCTTCAAATCTGGAGTAGGATTTATTTAGGTCAGACTCCATTTACAGTATTTTGGATATTTGAGCTGGGAAGCGAATGGCCCTTTGTATACCGACAGTAGAACATTTTAAGATGGGTTTTGATACTTTTAGAGCCACATGGAAAATAGTTTGTGAATTCGTTTCTATGGCAATGTGTAATAAGTGACTGAAGGAATTATAATTTAGGTGGATTTATCTTCCCTTCTGCTCCACTGTAACCACACACATGCTTCAACCTGCAAGGTGTTTAAAAAATCAGCATGTCACAGTGCACCAGCCTGCCTCTGCCTTCCTGGTTGTGTGTGCACCTGTATAAATGAGAGAAAATATCCCATTTTTGATTTGGCAACTTTCCCCACAGAACAAGAGGTGATTGTATAAAATGCAGGGTGCTGCAAAATCAACTTCATTATTTTAGCACGTGGAAGCTGTAGAGCCCAGATAGTTTTGTTCTATCTGTCAGGTGTACTGTGCATTCAGCAGTTTATAAATCTATAGTCACTGAATCTAGGGAGTGACAAACTGGGATATATTGGCTGATTGACTGGTTTTTGTAATGGCACTTGTTACAGGCAAAGCCAGGTTCTTTACACAGTGGAAAGCAGCCAAATGTTAAAATGTGTATAAAACCTTCCCTACAAACAGCTTCACCCCAGGTATTGTACCCTGAGGGGAATCCTGCAAGCCCTGCACTGCCGGACAAAACTGATGCATTCTCTGTGTCCTGAAGGTTTCCAAATTCTTTAAGTTCTGAACTCTGTGCGCAGGAATAATTTCAATAAACTTGTTTTATCTCTATTTTTAAGAGCTTAATTCTGTGCTGTTACAGGTTGACTGCTAAGATGATGAGGCTTACAACAGTGACGCAGAATAAAACAGAATAGTATATAAATATTTGTGGGTTTTTTTGTTTGTGGTTTGTTTGGTGTTTTCCTACAATCACATGGCTTGATTATGAGATACTAATGATAAACTTTCTATCCTAGTAATGTCTAAAAGCATATTGAATGCTAATTTCAGAAGAAATTGCAATACCTGGCAAAATTTTAGGAGACCTAAACAAATGTCTTAGTACAACCTTGCAGAGTTTTCTGAGGTGGTCCATGCCTGTTCATTTAAATTGTAAATATTTAGTTGTCATGGAAATTACAAAATTTTAAAAAGGGGCAATCATTATGCCAGTATTCAGAAAGGGAAAATGGCATGACTTGGAAAATTTTACAGTCAAATTATCTTATAAGACTGTTGGGTCAATTAATGGAAAAGTGTTCCAGGGTTCAATTGAAAAAAAATAGGAATATCATTGATGTCAATCATCATAAGTGAACAAACAACAAATTTTAAAAACACAACCAAATGGATTATTTTTTGACGTAAGTCTGGTTGGAAAAGGAGCCATACTTGTGAAGTGCAGTGAAAGTTTTTAAGTCACTCGACTTAATAGTACATGACATTCTGATTAAATATTAGTTATGTGCTGTATCAGTGGAGCACACATTAAATGGATTAAGAACTGATTAATTTACACGTTTTGGAAAGTAGTCCCAGGGGAATCATCATCAACTGGGTGAATTTTTAGAGTTGTTCTCCAGGGACTAGTATTAAGCTTGACACTAATCACTCTTCTTATCCATGATACGGAAGTAAATAGAACAGTTCTAATAACATTTGAAAATAAAGCAAAGATTGATGAACTGGCAAATAGATCTGGGTAAAAGCACTTGTGGAGAGTGATCTGGATGGCTTAATGGCTGAAAGTGCATTTTAATTTATCCAAATATATGTATATATGGGAAACAGGCCATGCTGCACCCAGAAGTAGGAACTGAGTTCTGGGATTTTGCTGTAAAACTTAAGCTTTTGTGGGTGTTTTGGGGTCAAGGAGTTTGAGCTGACCGTTGTGAGTAAAAATTAAGCAGGGAGATGGCAAGTGCTCCCATGTCTGTCTGTGGCACTGATGAGTAGAAAGTCAGAAGAGTGAGTCTAAAATAATTAAGGTTATGCAAGGAAGAGGCAAAAACAAAAAAAAAAAAAAAGAAAAGCGAGGTTAGGAAATTGTCTTGACAATGAAGGATCTACAGACCTCAGTATGTTTAAATTATTGAAAGAAGTTGAAAACTAAATTATCATTCTCTTTCCTACATTATGGGACAACATTGGGCACTGGAGTTCTTTAGTGTGGTGGGAAAAGGGTAAACAAGATGAAATGTCAGGAAGTTGGAACCCCCCCAAAATAAAATGAGAATTACAGCACACTTTGCAAAAGACCAGTGGGAAACTACCAAAAGAATTGGTAAATTCATCATGTTTTCATGCTTTCAACCAAGAAATGTGTCCCTTCCAGGGAGATATCAGACAGAAATATCCAGCATATGCTAAGTCCAGCATAGCTGGGATAAAATACTTATATAAACATTTTCTTAAGTGGTGGCATCTTGAGTCCTCATCCGTGTCATGGGGTGGAGAAGCAAAGCGATCCAGTGGCAGATACTATTTGAAAGCTTTTGTTGAACTGGGGCTGAAAGAGGAAGAAACCAAGCAGAAAAGTGATAAATCAAAACCTTTTTCCCTACGTTACATGATGTGTATTTGTGAGTTTACTGAGAGTGTGGTATATATGTATGTACAACATAATATATGCACTGAAATATGCAGTTAGAGTCCTGTTTTCATGTGCAACCAAAGCTTCTAACAATGTTTGGTTCATTTGTTTTCTTGAGTTGTTGGATGATTGTTTGGGTTTTTTAATGAATTACATAGATATATAATTTTGGAGTTTTTAATAAGGTAAATTTCTTCTCTGGAGTAAGTGCTGCCTTTATACACTGCCCACATCTTAGATGGTAGTGGATGGTCTAAGTATTGCTGAGAGTATTTTTTTTAAACATTTTGAAAAATAGGTGATTTTTTTCTATCAGAACAGAATTGGGAAAATCAAATCAGGGGCAATTTTCAGTCTGTCTAGACGCTTCAGAAGTTTCAAACAGGATAATTCCATTTCTTCCTTGCTTTATCTCCTGTGCTAGCGTTATGTGGTTTGCTGTCAGTGTGATGGCACAGGAGTAATACCAGGAGGTACAGTGTGCTTGGATCAGGAATACTCCCTGTCCCCACTGTTCTCTTCAGGACATGGCCCAACTTGTGGAGTAGATTTTTTGAAATGTTTCTATGTCTCTGAGGGGCAAATAATGAAATAGCACTTAAGCAATGTGCAGAATAGCATTTTGCAATTGTAGTTCTAATTTTGCCAAGACACAAATAGATTGCACTTTTTTCTCATTTTTCTTCTTTTTTTTTGAATGTGTATGACAAAGAATCCCATCATGAATCCTGAAGTCTGATACAAATTTGAAGAACTGACTTTGGTATTTGAAAAACCCCCAACCAAGCCCTAACCTTTACATTATCATAGTTTTACTGTGTCAGCAGGTTGTGGTAAAAATGCTAGGATATTAATTTTGTGTGAAATGAAGGCAAATTGTAAGTGGAGATTCCCCAAGCTGGGTAGCAGCACTAGCAATCACTGGTGTCCTACCTGGTTTGCTGCAATGTTGTGATTAAATATAAAACTGAGAAATCTCCAAGGAAGAGGGGAGAAAAGTTAGGCTTTTAAATATTTTCATTCTTTTCCTGGCTGAATATCGTGGTGTCAAATCTAATAGGAAGGAGTTATCCTGCTAATTGACCTTTGCAAAATTACCCATTTGCTTAAAAAGCTACTTGAAGTAGATCTGTTATTATCTTGATTACTCTTTCTTTCATGTTAATGTTTATAATGGCACCTGGGAAAATCTGTTTGAAAACTTTGCTTCATTCTTTCTTGTGCTGCAATCTGTAATTTGGTCCTCTCAACAATGCTAATAAGCAAAACTGACTTTTTTAAGAGATTGCAGGTCTTGATGGTATTAAAGACTAATATGAGCCAACAGGACTGGGGAAAAAGTATTCACAAGCTTATTCAGGTTATTAGTGCAAAGGGAAGGGAGAGCAGGTGGCAAGTTAGATGGTCATCTAGATATTATCAATCTGACAGGTATCCAAGTGGTTCTGTATTACAGTCTCTAATTTTGGTCTCTGAACAGTTTTTAATAAGATTTAGCTGTGGGGTTGTCAGCCGTGACCTGTGCTAGAAGATATTCCTTTCAATCACACAGAAAGGTTCTTTGTGAAAATTTCTGCGCTGAGGAAAACAAAGGACTTTCCATTGTAAAAGCCAATGTTTCTCCCCTGCTTTGCCTGGAATCAAGAGTCTAAAAGCTAGAAAGGAGATGGTGTTAGTGGTTTCTTTTCCCTTCAGATTAAAGAAGTTGAACTTAGCTCGAGAGTCAGAGCAAACCACTTTTTATTCCGATTCTTTGATTTTTGTCGCCGGATGTTCATAGCGACTATTCTGGCTCCTGTTCTGTATAAATCTAATTTCATTCTGGAGCCAGGACTTTTTCGGCACTGCTCCCGTGAAACTTGGACACAAGGATTTGACAATATGTCCAGACCCAAACAGATCAAGCAGCCACACACGAGTGATTCGGCGGAGCATGGTCAAAGACAAGACTGATGTCTCCGCACAGCAAACAATTCTCTGGGGAAGGGACAGCGCGCTCAAATCCAGTCACCCCAGAGTAAACACTAAGTTAGACACAGCTTAAATGTGCCTCCAAGCACAGCACACTGCTGACTCGATGAGAGCCCTGAGCCAGGCTGCAGATCCAGCCTTGTAGATTTATCTCTCTTTCCAGCCTGCTCGCATGCGCCCGAAATTGTTGGAGCATTGTAGGGGTACACTCAGCGAGGGGCAGGAGAAGAAAAAAGAGAAAAAAACACTTGTTGGAATAATTTTATCAATATGTTTCATGGGTATTTGCAATTCATTTTCTTAATTTTTCCATACATGTTTGTAGGAGGGATAGTTTGTTCACCACAGTGTTGGTAGGAAGGAGGATTCCTGAAAAACTACCCTGGAAATACTCTCTGCTTGAACACTCTTTGATTTCCCCCTCCCTCCTTCTTCTAAAAGTTTAGTTCATCTAATCAAAGAGCAGAATCTCTGACTTTTCTAAAGACTCCCACACAATGTATGAAGAACAACTAAAGAATGGATGGCCTGTGGAAATACTTTGGGATTTATAGGCATAAAGTTCAAATAATTTCAATAAAAATGTTAATAAAATATATCTTCTTGGAATAGTTTACAAAATATTATTTTTTTAAGTAGCTTATTTCAAGCAATAAAATTATTGCTGCATGTTGATTTACTGTTAATTGAACTAGGAAAGAAAATGATATTTTAATTTAAATCGCTGCTCTGTCCTAATATAGCTGCAATAAGGTTGATTTTTTGGACTTGGGAAGAAAAAAGGGAAACTTTTCTTATCTACTAAATTATCTGAAATAATCTCTTGTTACGAAGTACAGTTTTCTCTGTTATTGTTCCAAAGGGCAATGATAAAAGTTAAAATGGACCTTTGTTAAAATGACTTATTTCCTATATACCTTCACTGGTGCCATGGCTTCCCATGGAATGTTTTGTGCTGTGTGGTGTATATGGAATGCGTGTTGAAGTTTAGACAGGTCTGGGTTTAGTTCACGCCGGTTTTGGTGCGATTTGGTTTTGATTTTTGTACGCTTTGTCTGCTGAGTGGTGTGCAGTACCCAAGGCAGTTGTGGGGAAGTTGGGAGTCAGAAGTGGGAATTAGGGTGAACCAGGCGCTTCTCTGGCCAGCGTGGCCACGGCTGTGCTGCTCTGATGCTTGAGCCACTTTGTTCCCAGCTAACCTGGGTGTCCCTCCACTGCCATGGACAATGGAGAGTATATTCTTACACAGGAATCCTGCAAATTTTTTCTATCATTCCACTTTGTGTTCCCCCCCCCCAAGCACATTCCCCCCCCTCCTTTCCATTCCTGGCACATACATGTCCACAGGTGTTATTAAGTGTAGGGTAGCATGTGGTGCCCATGCTTCAGTGCTATTGCAGAGGAAGGACTTCCTACAGGAAAAAAATGATCACTTTCAGTATTTTGCAGGCTGCCCATCTAAGCCCATCATTGCCTGGCATCTACACACTAAGGGCAAGGATCCAGCGAACTTGTGAGTGGGCACCATGCCATCTGAACAGATGGGCATGGAAGTAGGCAGCCAGTAGACCATGTATGTGCATCAACTGTGGGTGTTGAGGGCAAGATTCCCAGTGGAGAATGTCCAAACAGCTGTCTGGCCTGAGCCAACATGCCTACGACCAAGCAAAAGTGCCATCCCTAAATCCTGCTGAGTTGGATTAACCTTCAAAAATAAAAATTGCTTCTGCAGTAGCATAAGGTGAGTTTTTGGCTTGTTTAAATCCGAAAGAAGGAATTAGGTAGGCAGGATAAAGCGATGTGCTAATGTGGGGTCCACTAGAGAGGACTGAGCATTTGTCTAGGAATATTAATATTATTTTCTACAAGGGTATTTATATGGCAAACAGCAATGGATGACTTGCAGGAGTGTGACATCAATGTTAATTACGCTTTTCTGTAAGACAGTCCTTTCAGGAGAGAGCTTTTGAGAGCATTTTGATCATAGTGTATGTGCTGGATGTGTTTTTGTAAAGGCAATTCTTGTAGATGTTTTTGCACATTTACTTAGTAAGTTTTAATGATATTTTTTTTGCTTTCCTTTTACCCTGAGACTACAGTTCTGGGGTGCAATTTCAGGTCAGAGTTGCTGACACAGTTGGCTGTCACAGCTGAGTTCTCACATTTATTGTCTTTATTTTTCTAAGATCCAAAGGGTACATGAAAAGATAATCTATCATTACTCTATGTCTGTATTAACTTTGATTTTTACCTTTTATAGCTATAACATCAAAGAGCAGTTTTGCAGACATAGATGTCAGAGGCAAAGAACAGTGAAGCACTGATAGTTATTGCATTTTTATTCCTGCTGTTTTTACTCCATATTTTCTCTACCATTGCTACACTACTCATCTGTAATTTTACCAAATCACCTGCAATAGTTCAGATAAATGTATTCAAATATCACAGTGAACCAAAAATAATGACTGTGTGATGAATAGAAAAATCAGGATAGGAAACTTATCAATACATTAGATTTCATAATGTGTATGTATTTCATAATATGTATATATTTTTATGTATGGCTGGATGAATGCTGTCACAGTGTGTACCTTGCTGTGTTTTGTTGCATATTATAGGCTGTAACATAAAAGACAAATAGAAATATATCAAAAGTTCCACTTTGAATGTTCTTTCCTGGAATCGATGAGGATTGTATTTAATGCAATTAAAGCATATTGAAGCTTAGAGACCGGGTTCCAGTTTGATTTCCAGTTGGAAATCCTGTGGATTAGAGGCAGCACAGCTGTTGGTTCCTTTGTGATAGTTGGATCCCCAGGTACATGAATCTGAGTGGCCCACAGTCAAATTTAGAGCACCCCAGGATTTCTTGAGCACATATGGGTGGTATGAACCTTTTGTAGCCGTCTCTTCTTCTACATAGGCTTTTGGCACTTCTCCTACTCCTAAAAATGCTAAAAATGAGGCCAACTACATCAGCTGGGACTCCCTCAAAGCAAGGATCAATTGGACAAATTTCAAAGGCCATTTGAGTGACTAGAGAGGAACAAAAGGGTTCCCACTCTAGGGAAAAATCTGCTCCTGGGAAACAGCAAGACATTAATGGAGAAAAGTACCAGGGAAGGCTAATTCTTGGACTTAAAATATTGGCCCAAACTGGGTACCCTGAATTTAGAACACCCCTCCAATAATTTGGGGAAAGACAGCAACGTAGTTTCAAACAGGCTCTGCTTTGTAATCAAAGTCGTGATTAATGATTCTCTGATCACAGAGAATGAGCTCATCTTAACACTGGGCTGAAATTTAAACTAGGATCTGAGTAATTATTTTGCTCTTCTTTCATGAATGAAGATAAATGGAGATACTCCCCCAGCAGAGGCACCGCGGTGCTCGTCTACAGCAAGTCCTGAAGGCAGGGAGCAGCACGCCCACGTGGTTATATTGCCTTGATAAAAAATACCCACCTTCACAGGCTCAGATACAAAGGAGGACCCTAGCACTGTGGGAAAGGTCTATAGGATTCTGATTTATAAGGGAGCAAGAGGTCAAGGGAAGCAAAACCATTATCATTATTTTCAGAGGCTCTGGAGAAGTGAGCTGAGTGTAGAGGGCAGTGTGCTCAAAGGGAGGCACGCAGGGCGAAGGCAACACAATCCTGCTTGCTGCTTTTTCTCTTCCCCCCGCCGATTTCAGCCTGCAGATTCTGCTGAGAGTATGTCATATGTAACATAGGCCTGTGAAGTGGTTTTCTTATTAAATGATGCATGGAGAGATTATCTGGTCTGTAGCCAGCACACAAAAGCTCCATCCATGCAAGTTCCTATTCCTGAGCAGAGTGTTCAGTCACCTGCGTGGTAATGAGTTTTCAGGAGCCTGGGGATGGAGGGTTAGGAGCAAATCTGGGCTGGTGGGGGCAGGACTGAAACTGCATTTTGTGTCTCTCTCTCCTGCCAGCCTTGGAAAAAAAGGCAGAGAGACCTAATATAATATTATACTGCCTTTAGTCCCATTACCTTTTTTCCTGAAGAAACCTCTTTGAGACAAGGAAGGGGGAAAAAGAAAACATAAACCATGTGGTTCTAATGTAATCCTTAGGAGGGCTCCAGAGCAAGGCAGGAGTGCCAGTGGCTGTGGTCAGGGAGCCCACTGGGACATGGAGCTTTCCCCAGGGCTGGAAGAGGGCTTCTGCTGAGTGATGGCACGGCTCAAATGCACTAGGAGCATCTGCAGCAGTGTGGGGGAGGAATGGGAGAGTTCCTGCTGTTTCTTGACATCCTCTATTTCTTGATAATGGACAAAAATTCCTTATCTCCTTAACTGAAATTAATAGAATTGAATAGAGTCATAGAATTGTGTGTGGATTGGAAGGTACCTTATATGCCATCCAGTGCCACCCCCTGCCATGGCAGGGACACCTTCCACTATCCCAAGTTGCTCCAAGCCCTGTCCAACCTGGCCTTGGACACTTCCAAGGATCCAGGGGCAGCCATAGCTTCTCTGGGCACCCTGTGCCAGGGCCTCACCACCCTTGGGTGAGGGTAGGATTTCTTTCTGACCTAGAGTCTAACCCTGCCCTCTGTCTCTTTGAAGGCTCTCCCAATTTTCATGTCATGAAATGCCCTTGAAAATGACCAAGAGACATCTCTGAATGGGGAGGCCTGTGGGATTTTCTCAGTGCCTTTCACAGCTGACATGAAATCATATCATAGCTCAGCTGTTTCCAAATAATTTCTGTAGATAACGATGGACTTGCCATACTGCCCAAGATTGGATCTTGAAAACAAGTCACTTTGAGCATGGCAGTGAGTGAAATGTTACAGGATTCTCCTTGCCATTGCCATTGCATAGGTGTCTCTCAAGGGACGTGGCCATTAAGAAATGCTACAATACATTTTTGTTAACTTTCTTTATCTAAGCGATTATGAGCTGTCACGGCAGTTTGGGAGTGACTGGGGACGAAATGACCACAGACATCACTAAATCAGGTGTCACCCCTCCTTCCCTGTTGAGGGAATGGTTTCCACAAAAGTTTATGTGACTAGTTTGTACTTTCATTGCAAAACTTCCAAGCTGCCACCAGTAAGTTCGATCCTGTAAAGAATGGAGTGTTCTGGCCCTGATCCAGAAAAACACTTAAGGCCACTGCAGAGTGCTTTGCTGGACTGGGTCCAGAGCAGAGCATCAGGCAGCAGTAGGGCTCAACAGTAGGGGATTTCTCTCTTTTTTTGGTTATTTATAAAGGAATCTCCACATACATGGTTGCAGTGTCGGCAGGATGAAACAAAACAATAGTTAGAGCCTTCAAAAGAAAGGTCAAACCATGAAAAGCACGAAAGGGTTTTGGTAGAAATCTATCAAACCCTCCATGAGAACCTTCTCCTTGGCAGAGCAATATTATGAAGGATGGAGAAAACAGCAGGTAGACGCCAGTTTAAGGTTTCCCATCCAAAGCAGAGCTCTGTTGGACCAGGAGCTGCTTGTTTGAGAAAACCATGGTTTTCCCAGGCTACTTGTAGGTGGTGTTTGTGGATAAATAATCTGTGGTGAATAACTTACTTGACAATCTTGAAAGCCACCTAGAAAGGTCATACAATTATCTTAATTACTTAGGGATACAAGTGAATTCAGAATGACATTTCAGGAAATAATTAATTGTCTGTACTTTGCACTGGAGCTGCATTTTGAGTAATGCTGGTTGGTTTTGTTAGGTTTGGTTGAAATCAAAAACAAGTCTGCTGCTTCACGTTGACGAGATGAATTAGGTTAGAAATATGCCTGTAATGGGAAATAAAAAACAAATGGATCCTCCACATTTCTTTTCAAATCAATTCCACACTGTGTGGAGAGAGTAGTGCTGACTTAGCCCTGATGAATCCCCAGAAAAAGAGGGAGAATTTAAAGAACAAACAGGAACACAAGAGAGAAATTAAATGAAACATCAGGTTCCTGTGTTTTACCTCCCTGCTAAAAAAGCAGTTGTCAGAGGGTTGTCCCTTCACACCAGGGTACCAGGCACACGGAATGGAGGCTTTGCCTTTGTGGGAAGGATGATGACGGATTAGTGCTTAGATGCTGAAATAACTCTGGTAGGAGATGGATCCCCTTTAGCTAAGGGAAGGGGGGGCAGCTCAGGCTGAATTTAACAAAACCAGACTTGCCCACAGACTTGCAAGCGCTCGCAGAGTGGATTTTTAGTGCTGCAGGTGACATTGTTGCTGACTGAAGAATGTTCATCAAATCAGAAAACTGCTGATAAGCTGCCTTTCCCAAAAAGGGATCTCACGAACTTCTCCTGTAAATCTCTGCCTTTCATCATACCCTGGGAGGTGAGGTAGAGGACTTGTGACAGATATTATTTAGGTTTTTCTTGAGTTTATTAGGGTAATCAAGTGGACCTATGGAGGGAAAAAAAAAAATCTCAACCCCTCTACTTTATGGTCTATCTATTAAAAGCTGAATGGAAGAATGAAAATAACAGACCCTACACTTCCCTTTGAATATTTTGGTGTTTCATTGAAAATTGTGAGTATATTGAAACATGGTCATCTTGACTGCTGCCACGCAGGTTCTGCTGAGAACATTTTAACTTTCAACTGGATTTATCTTAAGGGAAGTGATGTAACTGACCCATTCAATGGTATTTGTAAAATATATTTAAGAGCATATTTCTATCAGCCCTGCTGGAATTTTATCAAATCAGTCTAAAAGAATATATTTTCTCTGATGATTCTCTTTCTTTTTTCCAAGTTGTTTTGATTAATTTTCTATAAAGTTCTATTTCTAGACCAAAAGGCTGGTAGAAATCAGTAAAAACGTTATTGAAGTTTCCATTAATTCCACTTGTGAGCTAAATATTTGGGGTGTTTTTCCAGAAGAGCTGGATCTTCGCTTACATAATTGTGGATTTTGGTTGTATATCTGTAACTAGGTTCAGATTTTGGAGCTTCAGTACCTTCTTTGGATGAGATTGCACATTAGCGGGCTACCAAAAAGAAACTCCTTTTTTGCAAAAAGTATCAATTAAATAATTGTGTAAGAAGTTTATTCTTTCCCTTGCCTTCATGCACTTTCCCCTATAATTTCTTCTTTGCATACATAAAGAGGTTTCTTAAAGGACATAGAACCATCCACATTTGGAATATTATTTTCCTTAGTTGTTTTGTATTTCCTAGAAATCTTGAATAGTGTCTTTTAACTACACCACCCCAATAATTTGCTAGGCCTACAAAAACAGGACTTTTTACTCATTTCTTCATTCTGTTGTGGATGGATTGAGAGCTCTGAATAAATTCTTTTTTAGCGAGAATCAAACATGAGCATTTCTTTTGCTAATGCTCTGATCGCTGAACCCAAGCGCGGCCGAGAGCTCAGCTCGGTGCTCCACACTTGACAAAGTTGCACACAGGGCCCCCAACAGCCACGTGGGGCTCCTGGAGAGAGCAGCTGAATGTCAAAGCAGGCACTGTGGAGTGGTGGTGTGCCTTGTTATTTAATTTGGATGAGTGAAGAATGTATTTGAGAAGTCGTCGCCGGGCAATGCGCTCTGGTGTACGTTGAGGAATAATTAGAATGTGGGAGATCTGGGTAAGAAAGAGCTCCTGTGATCTAGACCTGAATAGTTTAGCTATATGTCTCAGGCACTATAGAACCTTCAGAGTTGTCTAACAGGAAAGATAAAGAAAAAGATAAATGGAATTAATTTATTTTGAATTTATATACATGTCTCTGCCTGCATTAATATTAAGCTCCATCCAAAATCTAAATAGAGGGACTGTAATCTTAGAAGTTCTCTCAATAGCATCAGCAAATCATTCTTGTTTACCCTACATGCTAATAAAACAGGAACATGACACTCCTGAAAACAAGATTGCAAAATACAGAAAATGTGGTCTGACATTTTTTTTCTCCCCAAAGGAGGGACTGCCACTGACTAAAGTATTTCTTATGAAAGCTCGATTGCTTAAGATGCAGAATATTAAGAGAGAAAAACACTTTAGGACACAGCCATGTCACCAGCTGTTACTCACCCTTAATGAAATTGTTAAGTGATATTCTTCATAAATAGGTCAGAGAAACTTTTGAATTGTGAAGAATGTTTTATCTCTTTCTTTGAAATGTTTGTATTAAATTTAGAACTGGTAATTCATTAAGCTCATTAGCTCTGACTAGGAGAGTAGAGCAATATCTAGGATATAGATTTCAAGGCTTAAAAACCTTAGTGCTTACAAATAAACATGAAAGCAATGTGTGGAGAAAAAATATGGGATCATAATATGTTTAACTGTTTTTTGAGCGTGGCCCTCTGGATTAATTAAGAACATTTTCTATATTCAGACACTTGAATATAAACAGAATACATTATGACTTTTGGTTAACTCTCTTTTAATGGGGAAAAGAGAATGCATTATGATGAATACAGTGGAAACTAGTTGAGACTATATTTTGTTGTTTGCTTTGTGACTTCAGCTAAAAGAGGAAATAATCACTGAATTTTATAGGACCTCAGCTCATAATTTTTCTTTTTTTGATATTGAATTTAAACAGTAAAAGTTTTATACATATATATATATACACACTTGCACACACTTTTGAGTGATCTGTTCTTTGTTGCAGATTTTTAAGGAAAGAAAGTGCTCTTGAGCTCTGCCAAATGCTTGATTTGTGAAGTAACTTTTATTTAGTTTTAATGGTTTCTGGTATAAAGCAATAATTTTTCAGAATTAAGTCACAGTTTATTACAGTCTTCCTCAAAGAAAAGGGAGAATTGGAGGAAATCAAGGACTCAGTATTTGGGAGCAATAGTAGAGTCAGAGTCCACTATTGCTGTAATGTTTCAGTCATGGAGACTTTAGAAACAGCCTTTAAAGCAGTTTAAACTTGCTGGATTTTTGTGTGCTTGTGCCCAATTGTTTTCTGGTTTCCCCATTGACTTGTTTTTTGTGGACTTGAAGTTATAATCATCAGCTTTCCTATGTCTCTAAAATGGGTTTAAGAGCACCTAAGCAGTTAAACCATTTTTGAGATTCCTAAAGTTAAAAAAAACCCCACAATTTAGGTTATTATCAGCTGATTAATTTTTAGGTAAATTTGCCAATGTGACATCACAAAGAAACACATTTTTGTGAGAGTTTTATACCAGAGTATATCAGCTGTACATTTTAAATTTTCAGAGCTCAGAGGAACACCAAAAAGAAACGTTAAACCTCCACCCAGTGCATGCTGTGTGTGCCCTGTAATTAAATTTGTTGGCCCATCTTTACCTGCATGTACTTGAATCCTCTCTGAATGCAAACATTTCTTCTTTTTTTTCAGATAAACCGTCACAGAAGAAATCTTTCCCAGCACAACTTGACTTTTGCAGACATCATCAGTACCCAGGACCCCACGGTAAGGAATTGCTCTATAGAGCTGATAAATCACTCTGGTTATTAGAAGGTTTATAAGGTAAATATTGCACTTGGTTTACTAAAGAATGAATACGTGAGGATTTGGATACCTCAAGGTGTTAAGGGATGTGAGGGACTTTGATTAATCAATAAAAAGAATAATTTTATGAAGGTACAAAGTCATTTATATGGCTTGACTTTGCTGTTAATTCTGTTGTACTTGGCTGAGGTTTCATCTGTGTTAATATCAGATACCAAGGAGTGCAATGAAGTCTTTGTCCTCTCTTTGCCCTTATTAAGGTGTTTTTAATATTAGTATTAATTTGTATAAGAAATATTATAATGAAATTAAAAACAATAAATTCTTAAAAATCTAGGGGGAATGAGAAACAGATGTTTTTTCTGCTAAAATAAAATGAATGTGCAAATGCAGATTCATTAAAGAAACTTTGGTATCAGCAGTACTGTTACTTACACAAACTTTTCAGGATTAGGTACGTTCAGAAGGTTTGAATTCTACTCAAGAAAATTTTAAAACCTGGATGTGACACAGTGATAATTATGTTTTCTTATGGTTTCTAGCAATATTAGCTCATGACAATGAGAGTCTTTTTTTAATTCATAGTTAGAAACTCAAATATTTACACTATGTACTCTCATCTGTACTATTACTCTAAAAACAATTTAAAAACAAATCAACACAAATTCCACAAAATAATTCCATTTTCCTATTTCTATGCTAATTCTTCAGGGCATTTTGGGTCATTTTATCAACCTTCCACATGTTGGAAAGGTGCAGGAAGGGCAGCAGCTTAACAACAGATGATGATATTTATTGAGACAGAAACAGAATGTATCACTAGGATATATTTGGAAGTCTTTTCAATCCAATATCATCCATTTGCAGAAGTATTGCAAGTTGATCCTGAGCTGCCCTAGAAGTGTTTTCTTGGAAAAAAGTAGCCTAGAAAAGGGGATATTAACAGATGTTAAACAAGGGGAATGCAGCACCCCAAAAAAAAAATTATAAAAACATTGGGATCATCCTAGATATATTTTTATTTGATTTTGTGGGAGTTTTTTCATAATTCCATGGGTGCCCTTTATATTAATTACAGAGAAAACTGTGCTATCAATTAGAGGAGGCCATGCTAATTTTAATTAAGGACAGCACCTGTACTAATTCAATTAAAACAATATATGTGCAAGGAGTTTTCTTAGCACTGAGAGGGCTCATATTAAGTGCAGCTCTTGTAGTTTTTTACTGTTCAGTTTTGAGCCATTTAATTTATAGCAAATGGTGGATTTGAGCTATGTAATTTAAGTCAGGATATTTTATATACCCAATATTTATTAGTGGATTTGATATCCTAGCTGAAGACAATTATAAGGAAAATATGACTGAGCAGCAACATTTTCATCTGGAAGCACATCCAGTTCTTAACTTCCCAAGATTGACAACAAAGGTGATTCATGATCACCTGATGTTAAAAAATAATATTTTCCTTTAGTCCTGGATTGGTTAAGATAGCAGTTTGGGAAAGTGGTTGGTAAACTTTGAAAACATGAGATTTTGGGTCTGATTCAGAGAAGCAATCAACAGCTTGAATGGTTAGCCAATGCTCCTCCCAGTTCCTGTTTCCAGATGGATAGAAATATTAAAAAGAATAACTTTTCTCATATGTTGTTTGGCATCTCTGGCCCTGGCCAACCACCAGAAGTTTTATACTACAAAAAAGAAGGGTTAGAAGGGGAAGAAAAATATCGGAAATGCAAAGTAAGGGGGGGGAAAAAAATGAAGCAGTAGGTGGAGATGGGGATTAAACCTTATTTTAGCTCTGCTGGTTCACCCATCCATCACTAGATAAATAATGACATAACTCTGCACAATAATCCCTGCACACTTTCTGTCTGGGTTTTCTGTGGTAATGACATGCATGGCAGGAATTTTCATGAGATAAGTACAAATTACAGACGAAGCACACACTGATCCTCCTGCACCCGCTTGAGGATGTCACTTAAATCACTGTCCATGGGCACACAGGCCTTTCCATGGGTACAGACATCTACACACTCTACATGTCATTCCATGTTGTTTATCAACCACAGCCAAAATCTGGGGAAATCATGAAACATACTACACTGTTAAAATAATGCTATTCTGTACAGTCAAAATAACAGACATGTTTGATTTAAAAATCCTTATATTGCCTGTTAAAGCATGTTTTATTGCTACTTAATGGCTTTGCAGACAGCAAAATTCTATTGAAATTGTTATGAAATTGCCTTGTGCTGCAATTTACTACAAAGACCATGTGGAGTTTCTAATATCCAAGTTGGGCACTGGCTCAGTAGCGTTTGAAAGCAAAACCAGACTCACTCTTAATCACAGTTTTGTTTCTTTTTCCCATTACTGACAGAGTTGAGACATACTTAGTTAATGAGACCTGATGAGATGGAAGGTTGTTGGGTTTGGCTGAAAAACAGTCATATTGCTTTGTTTGGTTTTAGCTTTTTAATATGAATTTATATAGACAAGAATAGCCCCTATCCCAGCTGTGCAGTGGGATATTTCAGCTGTTCAGAAAGCCAAGGGTCTGCAAGGGGCTCTGGCTTAAGGAAGGTGTTCAGAGAGGTGTAGGAGCACAAATTGAAATGGAAAAAAAAAAAAAGAACAAGCCTAGGTCTTGCTTATAACACACCAAAACTCAAACACAAGACCTGACAATCAAGTATTACATCCCCATACAGAGTCCTCAGTGTGACGTGTCCCTCCCAGCTAGTAATGAAACTCAATATATAAAATGATATTTTAACATAATTTACCTGCAATATATTTAAAATTCTCTTTTGCTCATAGCTAGAAACTTTGCCCACATTTACATAAATTTCTCTAAATAAATAGAATAAAATAAAACTTTATTGGGTTTTTATTGTGGGCAATTTTGTGTGTAGTAGTTGACTTTAAGTGTTGTTTGCAAATATTCAAAAGAATGGAACATATCAGAAAAAAAGAGGTGATTAAACCAAGAATTAGGGGTAAGATGCCCCACACTAGAGAATCTGGATGCATCCTGTGCATGTATTAAGTGGTTTTATTCAGCTGAATAAATAATATGGTTATGACCTTCTTTTTTTTTTCTTTCTTGCAGGTAGTGGAGAAGGAAGGATATCTTCTAAAAGCAAAAATAGCAGATGGTGGCAAGAAACTAAGGTATAACATGGGAGCGTGACAGAGCCTAAAGGGGATCCAAGAGAGCTGGAGAGGGATTTGGAACAATGGTCTGGAATGACAGGAAAAGGGGGAATGGCTTCAAACTGGCAGAGAGCAGGGTCAGATTAGATATTAGGAAGAAATTCTTGCCTGTGAGGGAGGTGAGGCCCTGGCACAGGTTGCCCAGAGAAGATGTGGCTGCCCCATTCTAACCCTCACTGGGGTCATTTGGTATAAATTGGGTACTGGATTTGAGATGTATTCCAAGATATATTACCATTGAATTCCTTGGTAATCCGTATTCATCCAGCCTATCCAACTCATAGGAAAGTTTGTTTAAATATGCACATAACACACTTGACCACTTACACTGTTGTGCACTTATAAGAACTCTTTTAAACAGAAAGAAAAAATAGAGAAAAAAAAAAATTAAGATCTGAAGTGCTGCTTACCAATAGACAGCTCACATTCACCACGTGAAGCAGATCAATAGTGGGTTTATGAGCTTTTGTGTAAATATCAGATGTAATGACCCCTAAATTCAAAAGTCAAACTAGAGCTGTTGATCTAAAAATAGCTTTTTATCAGATCAGATTTATGATTATGTAATGATTTGAAACCTGTTATAGGTAACATATATAATAGCATTTTCCTCTGAGTTGAATATAATGTTTTTCTGTATCAGGGGTCATTCTTCCACATGCCCATGTGTATTTTTACTTCTCCCTAGCCCCAGCAGTTTGTCAGTTCTCTAGGGCTGTACTGGGAACTCCTGATGTTTAACGGTGACTCAAACCTTGCTCAGATATTGTTCTTATCTTGCTCAGATATTGTTCTTATCTTCCTTGGACTCATTTAAACTTTTAATTTAGGGAAAGGAGAAAGCATTTGGGACCTTTGAAAATAGACCTGTTACTGAGCTCTGTATAGTCAGATCAACATTTTCCCTTCTCAGTTTTATTTTAAGTATTAGGTACCAGAAGGGCACCAGCTATTTTGGAGTCCTCTACATGTGAACTTTGAGCATGTGTGAATAATCCCACTGTTTTCATTTGACACCATGGCAAAAAAGAAACACAAATGGGCTTCAAAATGTGAATGAGGAGAAAGAAACCCTGCAAGCTTTGATAGGTTACGTTTTGGGTATAATTAGGGTGCTGCAACTCCATCAGTGTTGATGGAAGCTTGTTGGCAATGTTGACTTCATACCATTATTGTTTCTGACATATATATATATATTAATATAT
>WEZZ01010005.1:1450-12399 GCA_013400585.1 Chloropsis cyanopogon
GGTGATGGTATCTTGTGTCTACGACCTGTGATTATTTCAGGGAGGTTCCTTCGGAAGCTGCTTATCTCGGCTGGCATTGTCCCTTTGTGTGCGCTTGATGAGAGATAAGACCCATCTTCGGTGCTCGCATTCCAGGAGCTGGCTTTTCCTCCTCGTGCCTGACTTCATAGTTTTTTTATTCCAACAAGTTCCAGCATGCAAGTATAACATATATACAATCACATAGTACAGTTATTAATAATTCCACAAATTATTGACCGTTATTCATCACAACCTCTACAGGTCTTTTAAATCCCTCCAGGAATGGGGACTCCACCACTGCCCTGGGCAGCCTATGACAATGCTTGACCACCCTTTCACTGAAGAAATTGTTCCTAATATCCAATCTAAACCTTCCCTGGGCTAACTGGAGGCTGTTACCTGGGATAAGAGCCTGACCCTCCAGCCAGGGAGCNCTGTTTCGTCTTGTCCTATCACTTGTTACCTAACAGAGAAGATTGACCCCCACCTGGCTCCACCCTCCTGTCAGGGATTTGTAGAGAGCAAGAAGGTCCCCCCGAACCTCCTTTTCTTCAGGCTGAGTCCCCCCAGCTCCCTCAGATGCTCCTCATCAAACTTGTGCTCTAGCCCCTTCCCCATCTCCATTGCTCTTCTTTGGTTTCTGAAAACACAATAAAAACATAAGTTACACTGCAAAATATAGTGATTGCAATACCCAGTTCAATCACAATACTAAATGTGCTTCCTATTATTGGTCTCTAATTGATACCGTGATGTTTGTATGTCTGAGACTTAACACACGCCAGATCCCTATTGCTTCATCAGCCAAACAGCATGTTTTATTGTTCGGTACTTGCTTTTAAAGGCAATTCAAAAGCTCCTGGCTCTCCACGCCTTTCAGACTCTGAACCAGTCAAATGCTTCTATTTTAGGAGAGTTGTTATTCGTTGAAACCTCTGTCAGTCAGCCCAGAGGCTGGTTTATGGTGCTGGGCTGGATTTCTTATTTCTAACTGGATTAATGCTAACCACAGATCAGCTTGTACTGCAACATCTCATTATGACAGTGGGTGTCCCCAGTCGTCAGGAAGGAATATGTGAGTTGAAGCCAGCTCAAGCTTCTTTCAGTCTTCAACATTTTTTTGCTAGGTTTTTAATTTCTATATTTTATGTTGGGATGAGATATATTCACTGCCCCCCATGCCAGGCTGGCTAACTAAGGGAGACATTGACACCCTTTTAATGAAGGGGAAGGGAAGAAACGTTTTCACCACATTTACACTCGACTGACAGCTTTTTATCTAAAACAAAGACAACTTTCCCATCCCCCTTATATTGAAATAAAGTCATCTTCTTTGCATTATTCTTTGAGCTTCATGGGCGCATCATTTTTGCCCATCTCCTGTGAGCCGCATTCTGTTGTAGAGGTTTATTGGTTAGTCACGCACATTTATCATGTTCCAAGGTGATCCTCAAGGCCATTACCTCTGCAAACTGATTGGAGCATTTAGTCTCTCTGCTAGTTGCAGCTTCTCATGTGGAGGGGATCCAGAAAGTGTCATCCTCTATTTCCTGCTGTAACATTACAGGATTTGTCAGTAAATGAAATCTTTTTTTTTCACTTAATTCATCATCTGCTGGGGCATCAACAGTCCAAGGAGTTCAGTGTTCCTTCTACTCTTGATTGGTTAGCCACTGACGAACAAAGCTGAACTAATCCTGGCCTGGAGCCTGAATTAGTATGTGCCTACTGGGTAAGAGCCAGGACACATTTTTGCCACATAGCACTGGTTGCTTTTCTCTCAGTGGGTTTTGAATCCTTGAACATAAAATTCAAGACCAGCAGTCTGAGGCATAACAGTGACCGCTCTTTACTTAATACTTCAGTGGCACTGAGACCACCTCCATATGCAGCCAGGACTTCTTCAGGGATATAATTATTTTCCACGCCTTTGTAACTGTGGCTTCAGAATCCTAATGGCCTTCTCCCATCTCAAGGGGCTCATTGCCACCAACTCCCTATAATGCTGGGTTTTTTCCGGCACTGGTATATAACAAATGTTTTAGATCACTACCTTCCCAGATAGGTTCTAATCATAGAAGCACAGAATCATAGAATATCCAGAGTTTGAAGGGACCCACAAAGATCATCGAAGTCAAACTACTTGCCCTGCACAGGACACCCCAACAATTGCACCCTGTGTGTGAGAGAATTGTCTAGACTGTCCTTGAGCTCTGGCAGCCTTGGGGTCATGACCATTCCCTGGGGAGCCTGTTCCAGTGCCTGACCACCACTGGGGAAAGAACCTTTTCCTAATATCCAATATAAACTTCCCCTCACATGGCTTCATGCCGCTCCCTTAGGTCCTATCACTGGTCACCAGAAAGAAGAGATTGGTGCCTACCCCTCTGCTTCCCCTTGTGAGGAAGCTACAGACCATGATGAGGTGTCCCCTCAGTCTCCTCTTTTTCAGGCTGAACAAGCCAAGTGACCTCAGTTGCTTGTCATATGGCTTCCCCTCTAGGCCCTTTACCATCTTCGTTGCCTGTAGTAATAGCCACAGAGAGCAACAGACTTTCCCAGGCATCATCCTGGGAAAAGCTGTGAGAAGGTCAGAGAAAGAATTATAAACAATAAGTTATCTTAACTGGTTGCACTTGGTGTTAGGGAACATGTGGAATGTGTTTACCCCAATGGGTGGTTTCTTAATTAGCCAATGGGTGATGGTGTTTTAATTAGAGGACCAATTGGGTCTGTCTCTATTGTAACTTATCTATAAAAGTAATGGTTTTCTTAATAAAGAAGGATTTGTGGATTTGGATTTTGATGTATCAGCCTTCTGTGAATCATGGAGTCATGCTAATTATTCCACAAGTGGGCCCGTCCAGCGGCCACAGTTGCCCTCCTTTGGACGTTCTCTAATAGCTTTAGATCTTTCTTATATTGTGGCACCCAAAACTGCTCCTAGGACTCGAGGTGAGGCTGCCTCAGCCCAGAGGAGAATGGAACAATCCTCTCCCTTGTCCAGCTGGCGATGCTGGACCTGATGCCCCCAGGACACTGTTGGCCCACCTGGCTGCCAGGGGACTGCTGGCTCATATTCAACTTTCCATCGACCAGGACCTCCAGGTCTCTTTCCGTGACACTGCTTTTCAGTGTCTCATTCCCCAGTCTGTCCATACATCCAGGATTGTCTCATCCCAGATGCAGAATACAGCACTTGTCTTTGTTAAATTTCATATGATTGGTGATTCCCAGCCTTCCCATTTGTCAAGGTCTCTCTGCAGGGCCTGCCTACCTTCAAGGGAGTCAACAGCTCCTCCCAGTTTTGTATCATCTGCAAACTTGCTTAGTATGCCTTCAAGTCCTGCATCCATGTAATTTATGAAGATGTTGAAGAGCACAGAGTCTTAAATGGAACCCTGCGGAACCACACTAGTGACAGGTCACCAGTCTGATGTCACCCCAGTCACTATAACCCTTTGCACCCAACCTGTGAGCCAGTTGCATGATGTGTTTATCCAGTTGTGTGGTCCAGGCTCCAGGTTCCAGGCAACTAGAACATGGGCTTGAAGTATGCACCATCCCATCTCTTCCCATTCATCTTCCCATCCCAGTAACATTTTCTTGGGTCCCTTTGGACCCTTCTTTTCCCAGCTATTCAGTGTTCACACTCACCCTCAAACACATAATGAGCCCATCACTCACATCACAGCTACACCACAAATTCCCAATAGCAGAATCAAGTCTCTTTCTGCAGATTCAAAATCATTCCAGTTATTCTAGATCCAGCCCATGACAGTTCCTGGTGTTGCCCACATTCTCTGCTAATTACTGTTGTAGGCAAAACAGTTTTAAATTGGGGAATTTTGCTTGTGTTAATTTATTGCCAACCAGTACAAACCTCCCACCACTGATTTGGGCATTAAGGAAAAAAGATGACAATTGTACAAATGTGGCAGCCGGACAGGCCTGCTTGCGGCTTAGGTAGCATTGGCTCCATGATTCATAGAAGGCTGATACATCAAAATCCAAATCCACAAATCCTTCTTTATTAAGAAAACCATTACTTTTATAGATAAGTTACAATAGAGACAGACCCAATTGGTCCTCTAATTAAAACACCATCACCCATTGGCTAATTAAGAAACCACCCATTGGGGTAACCACATTCCACATGTTCCCAAACACCAGATGCAACTAGTTAAGATAACTATTGTTTATAATTCTTTCTCTGACCTTCTCACAGCTTTTCCCAGGACTATGCCTGGGAATCTCTGTTACTGTCTGTGGCTGCTACCACATATAAACTCATAAGCACTTATCCTCTCCCCTACCCAGTCTCATCTTCCTTTATTTTCACAAGTTACACTCAGTCTGTCAAAACTCCTCTAGCAAAGAAATGGATGGTGTAGAAGGCTGAGGTGATATGTGTAATGGTTTCTGCCTTGTGTGCCTGCTCCAGCATGGGTTGCTCACAGTCTTGCATTCCCTTCAGAGGTGTATATACCATCCACATGTATAAATTGCCTCTCCAGCCACCACTGACTGTGTGTGAATTTTTTAAGTATGTTTAAGCAGAGAAGCTGTGTACCTCTTTTATTGGATAAAATTTTGGTGTGAAGTGTGATCTTTTCCTTTCCCACAGTTGCTTTCATTTGCCTCATGGCAGGCTGGAAGCAGCTGTTAGAACTCACTGTGAGCAAACCTGCTGTAGAAGTAATAAGAAAGTACAAATATATTCTGATCCAGTCCCTGCTCATGTGACTCAGAAGAACCAAAAAAAAAAATTGAATCATTTTACAAGAAGCTTTCGTGTTTCTGCTGTAAACCTGATGATGAAGCTGGGGAACCTGGAGACGTTTTCCTCCCTGTGTTTTGTTTTTCTTTGGTACTTTTTGTTGTTGCTGTTGGTTTGGTTTTTATTTCTAAAGCATATATAACTATATGGTAGTGAGAAAATAAAACAACCACTTTACTCTCTTGAAGACACATGAAGTCCACACACTGGGTGCTATACAGCTGTACAGGCATGTTTGTTTTTTATTTCTCTTTACTAATTTTTTAGAACAGATGGTATAAATTTCCAACAAGCATGTATTTTAAAGAATTCACACATATACTGCCTCAGGGAATTATACTTTAAAAATGTATCAAAACCAGGATGTGGCTGGTATACTTTATATATTTTTTTTTTTTTTAAATCATACTTTGTTTTCCTTTTCAGGACTGTCACACTGAAGTTCATCTGTGCTTTGTCTGCTTTCATTTGTACAATTCATGGGAAGTTGTGGATTATATAGGACAAAGTAGCTGAATTCCTAACTTCCACATTCAAATCAGTGTATTGGGAAGCTTCCAAGACTCCTTTCCTTTTTTTAAATAAAGTATTCTAGTTTTCAGCTTGTGTGCTGAAACATATCATCTAGTCTGTGGGTTTTTTAAAAATATAATTTAAATGGTGTAGCAGCCTTCTGTTGGGTTGAATAAGGGGGAGGGAAAAAGGTATCCATTTACTTTTTCTTTCTGTCTTTATTAGGTTACTCTCATATATTTGTCCCTCCCCAGATCAGATTTAAAACACCTAATCTCAAGTGACTACCTTTTACATGGTAGAATACAGATCAGGTTAGATGACGAAATGGTAATCCTCTTATCTCTTCTGAAGGCTGTCAGGCCTGGAATCTTTTTAAATTTCATTGACCCACCTGTAATGACAACTTCTCTCTTTCTCTATAGACTCTTCATACTCAGAACCTCCTGATGTTCAGCAACAGTTGAATCATTACCAGTCTGCAGCTCTGGCCAGGAACAATAACATCAGCCTAATCCCACCTTCTGGGAGTGCTGCAGGAGTGGAAAAAGCAGAAGCCATCCTTAACTGTGAATTTTGTGAATTCTCTTCGGGTTACATACAGAGCATCCGGCGCCACTACCGTGACAAGCACGGAGGGAAAAAGCTCTTCAAGTGCAAAGATTGTTCCTTTTATACAGGCTTTAAGTAAGTATTGTGCAAAATAAGTAAATTGAACCTCTAAAGGGATTTTTTTTAGCACTTCAAAAGACTTCTGAAATCTTTGTGAGAACTTGTTGTAGCTAAGAAACACATGACCAGTGGTGACCAGGGAAAGAAACATAGGAAATGCCATACCAGATCACAGCAGCATCCGTGTAATTATTTTTCTTCATTCCTACAACAGCCTGGAACATCTGTTTAAAAGGAAAGCATGAGAAACACTTGGAGTAAGCTGTACTCACTACAGTAAATAGTGTAAGGAGCGGGGATTTTTTTCCTCCTCACAATTTGTAATTAGATGCTGGTCCTCGCCATCAAGTATGGGGAGTTTTCTCTAGAAAAATAAGGCATATTTTATGAACAATTAGCATGAAGCCATGAGGCAGTCAGATGTTCTAGGTAGATTATAGAATTTCTATTCCCTCTATGAAGAAACCTCTCATAATCCCTACCCCCACCCCCCTGCAATTTATCTGGCTGAAATATAAAGCATATTCCAAAGTGTCTGATAGCATATAGAAACATTTCAGCAAATCCAATTAAACACTGAAAAATTTTAAGGTGTGTGGGTGTGGGTGTGTGTTAAGCTATGTTCCTTAATGAAAAAAAGGTTTGTGTAGTTGTGCTGTTTCTCAGTTTCCTTCTGGTATTTTGAACCCTCAGTCATAGCCCCCTTAGCAGACATTTAAGATCACAAAGGTCCTTAGGAGTGTGATTAGGTAAAGGAGAGAAGTTCTGTTGAATAATGCTCAACCTTTTCTGTTAAGATCACTGTTACCGTGGTGGTCAAGCATCAGAGACAGACAAACCCGACAAACCTCTGTTGGTCATCAGCAAACAGCGTGTTTTATTGTTCGGAGCTTACTTTTATAGGCAATTCAAAACTCCTGGGTCTAGACAGCTCATTGGTCTGATCTTTATGCCCCCCAGGTCCTGAACTAGTGAAATGCTTGCACCTTAGGAAGGATGTTATTGGGTGAAGCCCCTGTCAGTCAGCCCAGGAGCTGGTTTATGGAACCGGGCTGGGTTTCTTATTTATGGCAACAGATCACAGAATCATAGAATATCCTGAGTTGGAAGAGACCCACGAGGGTCATGGAATCCAGGTCCTTGATTCACACAGGGCAACCTAAAAGTGAAAAGGTGAAACCATATATCTAACAGCATTATCCAAATGCTTCTCAAACACTAGTAGGCTGGGGAGCGTGCTCCAGTGACCAACCTTTTTCTTAATATCCAGTTTGAACTTCCTCTGACTCAGCTTTAAGCTATTCCCTCACATCCTATCACTGGACACCAGAGAAAAGACATCAGCACCTCCATCTCTACTCCCTATCATGAGGAAGTTATAGACAGTAATGAGGTCCTCCCTCAGTCGACTCTAAGCTGAACAAACGAGCTACTTAGTATCCTCAGCATCTCCTCATAAGTCACGCCCTCTAGTCCTTTCACCATCTTTATTACTCTCCTTTAGACACATTTTAATATTTTTATATTGGTCTTATGTTGTGGATCCCAAAACTGCATACAGTACTCTAGATTAGGCCATACCTATGCTGAGTTTAGTGGGATAATCACTTTTGACCAGTTAGTTATACTGTGCCTGGTGCACCCCAGGATACAGTTGGCCCTTTTGGCTGCCGGGGACATTGTTGACTCATATTGAGTGTACTGACAACCAAAACCCCCAGATTCTTTTTTGCAGGGCTGCATTCCAATGTCTTCTTCCCCCATCTATACATACATGCAGGATCACACTGCAATAAATGACCCGGGAATAAGACTCTGGTGTCTTAACAAAAATGCCTTTATTAAGGGTCAGCTTCAGGGGGGGAGGTTTTGGGGTCGCGTGCCGCTGCCGCCACTCTCCGCCAGCGTCCACTCGGAGGAGGTTCCGTGCGGCTTTGTTCCTTCCGGAGCAGAGCCGGGAGCTCCTTTCCTCACGGGTGTGGTCTCGGAAGCTCGGTGGTGGGTCGAGGTTTAGGGGGGCGTTATTCTGCGCGAGTGGGACTCTGGTCATGACGAGGTTGTTGGCTCACTGTTAGGGGTGAATTCTAACACAGGTAAGTTTTCCCCATTTGCCAATGTCACTGGTTCGCCAATCGGTGCTTTCTTCGGTCTCTTTTGGGTGCTATTTCTCTTGTGCCGCGACTTCCTGGTTTGCGATTTGCATAAAGTCCCATGATGCTCGGAATCCCGTCCGGTGTCCTCGGCGGCACAAGATGCGGCGGGGAGTGGCAGGATGGGGTCACCCCGCACGGGAGGGGACGGGGTAAGTAGTGTCGGTAGGGGCATGGTTAACAGGGGGTACAGAGAACAACCTTTATTAATACAATTAACACTGCTTTTAATTGCAACACACTCTTTTAACATGTGATACAAACGGTTTAACAAAACTTTGTTTATAACAACACCATCCCAGGTGCAGTATCCAACATTTGTCCTTGTTAAATTTCATACAGTTGATGATTGCCCAGCTCTCTAATCTATCAAGATCTCTCTAAGGTCTCCCTACCCTCGAGGGAAGCAACAGCTGCTCCTAATTTAGTAGCATTGGCAAACTTACTTAGTGTGTACTAAACTCCTATGTCCAGGTCATTGATCAAAATATTGAGGATAATTGGCCCTAAAATTGAGCCCTGGGGAACTCTACTAGTGACTGCCCAATAGCCAGATGTTACCCTATTTACTATAACTCTTTGACCCTGACTCTTCAGACAATTGTTCACCCATTATATTTGGTACATTTCTATATGCTGGACATTAGATATTAGACGTCTCATACAAGACTAGCCTTTTCTCCTACCAGGATGTCCTGGTTTCAGCTAGGGTAGAGTTAATTTCTTGTCAGGATACAGGATTGAACAAAATTGCCTTAAATCAATCTGTAATTACATATGTTTATAGTTACATAAAGAGAGTTGTGTTTTTTATCGTGATGTCTCAAACTTTCTGGAATTAAGATGATTTTCCTCTTTAAATGTATAATATACACACATGAGCTCTCTTTAAAAAAAAAAATCACTTCTAGTCATCATAGAGAACTAAACATGAGAGTATCCACTGAAGTCGATAAAAACTCACCTATTGGCTTTAATGACCACTGGATCAGGCCCAAAGCCATTTGTGTTAGTAAACTGTTTTGTGTTCAAGCTAACAGACTTCGAGAATTTTCAAAGGGGCTTTAAATTCTGTAATTTAATGCAGTCAGCAACTTTGTTCTTACAAGCTTTAGCACTGCCTCAGGAAAAAAATTACCTAATTCTCCTAAGTTACAAACACCTCTCCTTTTAGTACTTGACATTGTGGCTTGATAGGTGCATAGGTAATTTTCTCTGCATGTATGTCTCTTTTATCTTTTAAATATGCTGCTAATGGTATGAGATTTTTTGGGTAAAAGTACTGTTCATTTGTGAAGTATTCTCAGTCTTGCATTTTCAGATCCTCATAACTGAGGTTTTCAAACTTATCAACTTGGTGTCAAACTTACTGTAGGTGCAAGTTGATTTCATATCTTTAATTAACATTTCAGCTGTTGTGGAGCTAGTCCTGCAAAGAGAGACACTGTTGAGGATTGATTTTTTTTTTTATTATTTTTTTTTTGCCATCAGAAATAATTTTTACCCTTCAAAGTCTAGGACAGGTGAAAGGATTTTACTCAGCTTGCTAAAATGCCTCTGCTAAAGGCAAGAAAATAATGAGCACAAAAGTTGGAAATGCTTTTGCCATCTTAACTGTAGCAATGTAACTATAGAGCAATCACGGTAAAAGAATAGCTTGTGCACAAAGTGTGTTCAGTTACTCAGTGATATGAGCCTGCAAATACCTATGCTGATGTGAATAGTCTTGATGAAATGCCATGTGGTTTTATGGAGAGAAGGCTGAGGGCTATCTATACCATTTTATAGATCACTTTTGTAATAGAGCTCTGACACTTCAGTGTTCCATACACACCTCTTCTGACTGCTTCCATGTCTCCCTTCCATTTCGCAGATCTGCTTTTACTATGCATGTGGAAGCTGGACATTCGGCAGTTCCTGACGAAGGACCCAAAGACCTTCATTGTCCTCTTTGCCTGTATCACACCAAATACAAACGTAACATGATTGATCATATAGTTCTGCACAGAGGTAAAGATGTCCCTGTATATATCTATATCCAAAAAAGAGAATACTGAACAGAACACTGGTCTTTCAGATTAATCCATTAAGTTTTTCTCTGTATGTGACATCAGATATGTTGAATAGATCAAGCACCAGGCACTAGTAGATCTTACTTCTTTTCTGTGAAAGACAGTTTACCTATGGATAAGTGGGATAGATTTTAAATTCTTTTTAAGCTTTTCCTCTAGAGAGGTCAACAGGTGTTAAATACCTAGTTAGACTAATTTACAACTTGGACCTAGGTCAAGGTTGTTTCCTATGTATGTGTTTCTAAAGTGCTTACTATCATAAACACTGTGGTAGGATGTATCAATTAACTCTAGGGGCTTTAAAAGGATTCCTTAACTCCTTGCTTGAAATTTCTCTTTTCATAACATCTTCCTCACCTGTTCTTAGGAACAAGACAAAAATTAGGATGTTTCATAGGCCCCAAGGGAAGGGCAGGGATTTTTATCAGGCGAGAAGCACCCAGATGGTAAAGGAATTAAGGTCCATTTATAATATTTTTCTTTCTGGTGTATATATCCAGATTAAAACCTATTGTTGTATCTAATGCAGAGGATTTTGATGGGGTTTATGTGCACAGAAAGAAGATGCTGCTGTACAGACAGGACTGAGGGATGTTGCACTGTCTCAGATATCCTTCCTTACTTGAAACCATTTAGATTTATAAAATAAAGACAGTCTCAAGCTCTGGTCTAAGCACATTTGCTCTCCAGGTAGAGGAAGCAGTATATTGTATATAAAAAATTACATATATATATATATAT
>WEZZ01010007.1:436-25573 GCA_013400585.1 Chloropsis cyanopogon
TTCCTATTCACAGGTCCACATATTCATGTATTCTTTAGTCCTTGTGCAGGGCTAGACAAAAGCAGTGTTGTGCAGTAATCAAAGTTGATTCCAAGGAGTCTGGGGTCCAATTCTGTGATGTGATAGGTTCCTGGAATGCAGCTTTTGAATGCATGAAATTCCAGTAAGTCTGCTTTGAGATTCACATTCTTGATGGATCCAGTAGATGTATATCAGGTGTCTGCGAGTCCTGGAGACTCCCTTGGAAATGGCCCATCTCCGTTGAAGCTGCCTTTTCGTGTGGAAATGTTGTGAGATAAGCTTCTGCCCAAGTATCTGCATTCCAGGAGGAGGGTTCCTCCCTTTCCTCTTGCTGCCCTGCTTTTAAGTTTTCATTTTTAACAGTTTACAACACACATATATATCAGCTTGGAATTAAAGAACAATATTTGTAAATGCACGAATTATTATTATGTATCTATAACAGTGGGAGAGATCCTCTGCTCCTGGCGCCGTAAAAATTTCTCTATTCAGTCTTCTGTTGTATTTTTGATAAAGTTTTAATAAACCCTTTAAATTTTTGGAAGTGAGTATCATTACTCAGAGGGCGGTGAGAGGGCAGGCGCAGCCCAGGGCAGGTGTGTGCCCAGCAGTCCCAGCTGGGAGCATCTGTGTTGCTTTTCCTGGCTTCGAGTGACCTTTGCAGAGGGAACTGCTTGCTCTGTGTTTCTCCAGGGCAGCTAAATGGGAGCAACCACGAGTGTTTCACAGCTCACTGCCCTCAGAAACAGGTCCTGCTGGAGCTGTCAGGAGACACATCCTCCTCCCTGGCCCATTAGAGAGGATATTTAACAGCTTTTCTTACATTTCAGACTGAGCTGTCTCAGAGCTGCTGGTTTCTTTGTCTCCAGATCCCAGCAGTCAGTACTCACCACAAGTAAATTCACTTTTTTGGTTTTGATTCGGGGTATTTAAGCCCAGGGCAGTGAGCGATGCTCTGGGAACCTGGAACCCTGTCCTGGACCTCCTCCTGCAGTGTGAGGGGTGAAGTGCTCCACTCTCCAGGTGACCACATGCCATCACTGACTCCTCCTTGGGATGGACAGGGACATACACACCTCCCAGAAGGATTTATTGAGCTGTCACCTAGCTCTGCCAGTGACATCACCTGATAAACCTTCCCTTTGCACCAGGAAAGTCAGGAAAATCTGTGATTTTATAAGGAGAAATCATGTCATCTTTATGTGTTTTTATAGAAGAGATTTTAGGCATAAACTGGTTTTGTTTTCAGGCCTTTCACAGGGTTTGTTTTTTGGTTTTTGGGTTTTTTTGAGGCCCAAAAGCCAGAAGCCAGTTGACTGATCTCACTTTCAGGCCTCAACTGAACTTGAGATGTAGGAAAAAGTCTCATTCCCAACAACTCAGAATTGCAAAGTTACTGATCCCCCCCCTTTCTCCAAAATCTCCCCCGTACGTGGAGGAATTCACAGGGATAAAGAACAGCCTTCCCCTGCAGCCAGAAAATCACTGCTCTATTCCAAGCTGGCAAAAGGCAAAGTAAAGACAAATCACTGCTCATTTAACCCTCATATCCATAAAAACTGGTGAAGAGAGAAGATGCTTTCAACCTTAAAAATGAGATTTAACAGGCGAGTTTTACCCTCTCGTAGCTCTGTAAAATATTCCCAGCAAATCAGAAAACCTTGCAAAAGCAGCTTTTGCATCTCTCATTGGATTTTGTACTAAACGCACTGAGAGGTTCCCCAGGTTTCTTTCACTGAAGGAGGATCCTTCCCAAGGCAGGTCCTCCATTCCTGCTGGAATTCCCTCCTGATCCCAGCACCCTGAGCTGAGCCCTTGATTTTCCCTAGGCCTTCTGCTCTGGGTTTGATCTGAACACAGAACCACGGACTGGGTTGGGAGGGACCTTAAATCCCCTCCAGTGCCCCCCTGCCATGGCAGGGTCCCCTCCCACTGACCCAGGTTCTCCCAACCCCAATGTCCAGCCTGGCCTTGGGCACTGCCAGGGATCCAGGGGCAGCCCCAGCTGCTCTGGGAATTCCAGCCCAGCCCCTGCCCACCCTGCCAGGGAACAATTCCTAATTCCCAATATCCCGTCCAGCCCTGCCCTCCTTCAGCTTCAGGCCATTCCCTGTGTCCTGTCCCTTCATGTCCTGTCCCTCCAGCCCCTTCCAACACACAGCAAATGCTCCATGGCACAAAACTTCAACTGCTTCCAGGACCTGGATTTGAAACCCCCCACAGGATCCAAGTGCTCTGCAGGGCAGCTCCAGCTTTTCCTGAAGTCCTGCTCCTGCCCCTCAAACCTCTCCTGAGCTGGACACCCCTCTGCCCAGAGGAAAGCAGGAGAACATCCCCGCCCTGGCAGCAGTTCCACCTGAGGCACGCAGAGCTCTCCAGGCACAGCTGCTGCTCTCTTGACTCTTTCTTGGTTGTCTTGGCTTTCCCTGTGATCAGCAGAACGTGTCGAGTCCTCTGACAAGAATCTAATCTCCCTGCTGGCTGCCCTGATTCAAGCACTTCTTTGCAGAACAATGTTTCTTCCCAGAAAAATGTAATTTTATTCCGGCTGCTGTATCAGGTCTCTGATATTAGTGCTGAGCTTCTCAGGAACCTCCTCAGCCAGAACATTCCTGTGCTGGCAGATCCTATCAGGGAAGAGGGAGGAAATGATGCCTCTGTGGCATGGCTATTGTCAATAAAAACAGAGATATGGAAAGGAAACATGAAATAGAGGCACAAATAAACAAACCTTGGAGCAATATCCTACAGCTTTTGTGGAGGAGCCTCCTGACTCCGGCGGGAACAGTCTTGCGGCCCAGCCTTCCACTCTTCTTTTTCCCTGAGCCAGTGATATATTTTCCAGTCAGACAGCACTGCCTCTGCTTTGTGGAAAGGGAGCTGATGGGCAGAGTGAACGTGGCGCTAATGGGAAGGAGATAGGGGCAGAGCCTGAGCCAAATGCAGCAATGGCTTGGAAAGCTGAGAGGAGGGAAGGCAGGACAGGAACTCCTGCCTGTAACACACCATCAGCAGGCTCTGGTATCAATCACTGCCCAGCTCCATGTGCTGACTGATGATCCTGCCCTGTCTGCGGCCAGAATTAATGGAAATGAGCAGGGAAAGGCTTGGCCAGAGCACAGCAGGCACAGGAAGGCTCCTGCAAGCTGTGAGGAACCCGAGCAGTGCTGCTCCAGGAGGGCTCGGGGGACTCAGACATCATTTATTAGCTACTTTCCTAATTAATTCTTCTAAAATAACACAGCTGACTGCTGGAAAGAGCCGATTTGTCACAATGGGGCCCTTTTGCAGGAACAACCCCATTTGAAAGCTCTGAGTATTTCCTAAGGGCCGGGAAGGGCTCTGGCTGGCCAGCAGCACATGCAGGTTCCCTTTAGCCCCGTCCTGGTTCCTGCCCCAGGAACAGGTGTGATCCAGGCTGAAAACCTCTCATGTGCACGAGAAAGAGCAAAGGACACATCCCAGGAGCAGATTCCCCACCTGCCTTATCAGCACTGCACTGAAAAATGCATTTTCCTCAGCATGTGTCTGAACCTGGAGCTGCAGGGCTGTGAGGGAGCACATCTGCTTGTTTACCCAAAAAAACCCAACCCAAGGACTGATCTCCGATTCACAAACATTAGAGAAAGCTTCAGAGGTCTTTGTTTGCCTAACAGAGCAAAACAAGGAAAAAAAATTCCTTCCCTCCCTGCTTTATCCACACTCTGATTTATCGGCACTCACGGTGACAGGAGGAGCTCCCCCAGAGGTACCCACACATCTAACAGATCAGAACCTCAAGTCAAAGACACTTTTCTTGCTTTAAGTCTGTTGTGGGAACCTGGTTAAAACCCTTTCTTCCAGGCTAAATAAATTCCCAGTGCAGGAGCCCCAGGGACACAAATACCGTCTGTCACTTCCCTGAGTTCCCTGATCCAACAGCTTGGATCTCTGGATCAGTCACAGCCCCGGCCTGGCTGAGGCTCTGGGCAGATCCTGCCCCAGGATTTAGGGCCCTGCTTAGCGCAGGCAGGAGCTCATTTCTCTGCCTCAGATTTAAAGTCTTCAGTGATTTCTTGAAGGTGAATTTCTCACTTTCCCTGTCTAAGGGAAAATATTCTTGGAGACAAATGGCTTGGATGAGGTGGAAGAACCTCTTTAAAATCAGACTTTGTCCCCTTATTAGTGCAAAATCTCTGTGTGGCTCTCATTCGGTCACTTGAGGCCGTAATTCTGCCCCAGGGCTGACATCCCTGAAAACCATCAGGGATAAATATCCACTAACAGGCCAGGAGGATGGCTGGGGATGGCTCTCCATGGGAACCATGGAGCCTGGATGGGAATTCAGATTCCACCACCACGTCATGTCTGCAGTTCAGATCAGTGGAAAGGACAGAAATACTGAGGGTTACAATGCCAAACCAAACCAAGGGAGGGTGATTCTTCCTGATCACTCTGGAGCCAGCATTTTGCTCTGATTCCAAGTGCGGCTCCAAGAAACAAATTCTCTGGATGCCTCTGCCTTCCGGGAGAGTGATGGAGGGATGGATAGATGGATGGATGGATGGAAGGATAGAGGGATGGATGGATGGATGGATGGATGGATGGATGGATGGATGGATGGATGGATGGATGAAAGGATAGAGGGATGGATGGAAGGATAGAGGGATGGATGGATGGATGGATGGATGGATGGATGGATGGATGGATGGATGGGAGAAGGGACACATCATCTCACAGCTCCCTTTGGAAAGGGATCCACCCTGCGCTAAATAAAATCTGCCTCATCCCAATGCAGCATTAGAGAAGAATGAATGCAGTCTCTGTGGACAGAGGAGAATGTCCAGCTGGGACAGATTGCCAAGGAATTCCATGGCCCCATCTCGGCCCCATATCTCTGAGGGAATACTCCATCCCATGCACCCAGCAAGCAAAAATCCCCTGGAATTTCTCCCTGTCCCATCCCACCAGCCACCACCACCTATCCCCGGGGCTCACACTGCTCTGGGAATTCAGCCCTTAAGTGCAGCCCCTGATCCTGCCAGAGCCCATCCCAGCCCTCCCCAAACCGCCCCTCTCATGTGGCACCACCCGAGTGTGGCTGCCAAAGAGCGATTTCCCCTCCAAGGAACGTTGCCTGCTCCTCCCCAGGATGAACCTGGGGCGATTTTTGCCGAGGCTGAGGCTGCACAGTTCATGTGTTTCCATTCCGAGTGAGGACAGAACTGTTTGCTCTGTGGTGGAGAAGCAGAGTGTGGCAGGAGAGGCTCTGATCACACAATAACCCTTTCCTGCAGAAGTTTGACTTGGTTTTAATTAGTGTCTGCCCTCTTTTCTCTCCTTGTTTCAATCTGAGTTGCTCAAGGCAGAAGCTGAAGTAAATTTGCTGCCTGTGCAGAGCTCCCGGTGTTGGAGCTGCACCCCCAGGGGAAGGTCCTGGCAGGGGAGGAAAGAGGTGGCAAAGAGATCTCCAGTACCAGCCCCTCAAAATGGGCCAGACTGCACAGAGAGCTGGGCTCACCTCTGGGGGTGGAGGGCCCAGGGCCAGCTCTGCACAAAGGTTTGGAGGCATTCAGACAAAATCTGGGGCTGCACCTAAGCTCCTCCCTGAGAAATGGAAAGCTGGGGAGCTGGGGCAGGGACTCAGCCAGTACACACCGACCCAGGGCTGCTGCAAACCACAGGAGTGTCTGCAGCCTGGGAATCCAGTCATTTAAAATATCTCAGCCTGTGCGAGTTTCCTTTCCCACTCTCCCAGCACATCCCTGCTTTATTTTCAGGGAGCTCGGAGCCAGCAGACAGCGGAGCAGCAAAGTCAGAGGAACGGAGCCAGGCTGCCCCCGTGATGGATTTGGCCTCGAACACGGATCAGGTGCTCCAGCAGAGCATCGAGGGGTTGGGAGGAGGAGGAGGTCCTCAGCTGAATTCCCAATTTCCAGCTTTATCTGCAGTCTTCCCCAGCTCTTCCCTTCCTTGCAAATCCCGCACAGCTCCTGCCCCAGCAGCCACCCCTGCTCCCCACGGCTCGGGATGTCCCTGCTGTCAGCTCGGCTCCCAGAGCTCCGAGCAGGGCTGGAAGGAGCTGCTGGAGCCCGGGATTCGGGCTTGAGAGATGCTGCAGTGCCATCTTCAGACGGGAGGGCAGCACCCGCGGCGGGATGTGCTGGGGCACACACGGGAGGGGGAAAGGAAACCGACCCCAAAGCCCACCCAGATCCAGAGACCTGGAAAACATTCCCGGCTGGAGTGGCTGGAATAGGACAGCCCAGCCCACGGATGCAGCACAGACCAGATGCATCTCCACACAGCCCTGGGAAGACTCCCACCCTTCCCTCTCCGCTGCAGCCCGCAGATTAAGGGATCCAGCTGCATTAAACAGCTCAAGGGCTTTATGGAAAGCAGATCCAGCCTCTCCCTCAGCTCTGTGGCTGCGTTTGCTGAGGTGGAAATCACAATGTGTGTTTGAGCAGTTCCCTGCTCCCGGCAGGCTGGATAACGTCGCTTAATCCTGATGGCTCCTTCTCCAGGAGAAGATAAAGTAGGACGAGGAGCTCTGTCTTTCCCTGCTCCCAGATCCTCCAGGCTCTGCCCACAGAGCTCCGTTTTCCATGGAACAGCCTCTCCTGATCCCACCTCTGGCACCTCCTGGAGGGATAAGTGATGGCAGTGACCCATGTGGGCTGGGCTTACTGGGAGCACTGGGAGCTCATTTAATTCCGTGCCACATTAACAACAGGCGCCGACAGCCCCGTGGGCAAACAGGGCTGCAGCCCGTCCAAGCATCAGCAGCCGGGGCTTGGTGCCCAGACAGCTTCAGACAGGGCCCCTCTGAAAATCAGCACCCTTCAGAAACCTTTTTTCCAGCAGCACTGGTTATTTGGGCCAATTTTAAGCAATTTTAGTCATTTTGGCCTCCTCCACACGTCACTACTGCCGTGAGTGTCCCTGGAGCCCAGGGAACAGCAGCAAAGCTTTAGAGGAGAGAAACCAGATGTTCCTTGGGATTTCAGTGGGATGAAATCACTCCATGGCCTTTTTACAGTGGCATGGGGGACAGGAATGGCTTCAAACTGACAGAGAGCAGGGTTAGATTGGATATTGCAGAGAAATCCTTCCCTGGGAGCGGGGGAGGCCCTGGCACAGGTTGTCCAGAGCAGCTGTGGCTGCCCCTGGATCCCTGGCAGTTCCCAAGGCCAGGCTGGACAGGGCTTGGAGCAGCCTGGGACAGTGGAAGGGGGTGAAATCAAACCATTCTCTGATGCTAAAACTCATCCCATGTCTTCCCCCGAGCCTCCTCTCCCTCACGGCCCCCAAGGAAACCCAGATGCTACAAAACCTCTGAAGAAGGTGGATTTGGTGAGCTGAGGAAGGGAGTCCTGTACTAGAGATGAAAACAGCTATTTTTCAGGAGCAGGTCATAAAAGCTGTACCCTCCTGGAAAGGCACCCACCCCCACCTTGGCTCAGGAATTACAAATAAATTTAAATGTGAGCTGGGGAATGGAGAGGGATGAGCCTGGCTGGGGGAGCTCCCCGGGGCTGTCAGCCGTGCCTGCACATGGGGGGAGCACTCTGCAGAGCCCTGGCAGCACCAGGTCCAGCCCTGCAGCCCAGCTTGTCCCCAGTGTGTGACAGGAGGGTGACGGGAGTCTGCCAGCCCTGCACGGGGCCCTGCTCAAAGCTGGGTGACAGAACTGCCCCCAGGAGCCCCTGAGCACCCAGATTCCTGATAAACCAGGGGCTGAGAGCTGCTGGGGAGGGAAAGCGTGTGCCAGAAGGGAACCTGTCACCACCCAGCACTGCCTCAGCTCAGACCTGCACAGAGACAGCCTCAGGAGCTGCAGAGCTCAGGGAACATTCCTGGATCAGCCACAATCAATTCCTGCCTGAGACGCGACCTCCCTGCTCCTACTGCCCAGAAAAACTCCGGGAGCTTCCAGGCAGGGTCGAGGCCAATTTGCTCAATTCCCAGCTTGGCAGGGAAGGGATTACACAGCAAAAACTGGATCTGAGGGTTACACAGCTCTCAAAACCCTTCACTCCCTGTCCCCTGGGCCAGCTCAAAGCCTTGCTTCTTCAGGAGCTCCTTGGCAATTAGCTCGTTTTAATTAATACCAACTCCACCCAGCGGAACCAATGCCTTGAAAACGGTTGGGAGAGAGGAAAAAAGCAAAAAGCAAGAGAACCAGGGTGCAGTTCTGTGCTCACCCACACTGAGGGGGATGTTGGGAGCCCTGAGGGAGCCTCGTCCCCGGCTGGGGACAGGGGAAGGAGCCTGAGCTATCCCCACACCCGTGGGGGGGTGGCAGATGGAAAGGGAGATCTCCCAAGCCCCTCCAGCTGCTCCCATTCCTCATCTGTGACCCCACCATCCCCAAAAACCACTGCAGACACACAGCGCTCCCTCCCTGTTCTGCCACAAAACTGCCCCAGCCCTGGGAAATGGAAGGATGGAAGCAATGCCTGGTATCAACCTGCACAGCCAACTCTCCTTACCCAGCACCTCCTTCCTGCCTCCATGGCAACTTTCAACAGCCTTAATTGCTTCTTATTTTAACACTTGAGGAACGAAACCTCTGTGATCTTCTATCACTTGATTATTAACGCTCCCCAGAACAAACCCAAAAGTGCAGCCAAGCACTATTTTATGTGTGTTTATATTTGCAGCTTCTGTATAATTTTCTGTATAATCCCTGGCTGTGGATCTTTGCTGCTCCTCCAGCCACTCTCCAAAGGTTGTCAGAAATCCTGAGCATTTGCTTGCTCAGGGCTCTGCCCTCCCCAGTCAAAGTAGAATAAAACATCTCTGGAGGCTGTCCAATGCCAGCACTGAGATTCCTCTCTCCTGACACAGCTTTCCCCCTGGAAATTCAGAATTGCTCCAAACCACACACATATTTCATGGGCAGGGAGCAGCACAGCATGGAATGTGTCCCCAGTTTCATCCTGGGCCTCGTGGTGTGGTCACCAAACCCTTCCCTTCTGTGCAGTTGGGAGCCAAAGGGCCAAACTGAGTTGGTCTGCCCCAAACTGGTGACACTGGCGAAAACTGGTTGTGTCCCATGTCCCACCTGGGGGGACATCGGGGGGTTACAGGGACTGAGTCCAGCCCAGAGCTTCATCCCACACCTGATGGGGGCTGGAAAACCCTCTGGGACAGAGAAGCAGCAGCATAGCTCAGCTCAACAGCCCACGGAGCCACCCAGGGGGGGAAACTGGTCCAGGGTGACCTGAAAGGTCCATGGGATCACCCAGGGGCTGGAATTGGTCCAAGGAGACCTGAAGGTCAAATTTCTCCCAGTGGCCTCTCCCTGCAGGGACTCCCAGGCTGGAGCAGTGGGCCTCTCCTCTTCTCAGGGACAGCCCCTCACTCCCAAGCCTTGGCAAGGCTCCTGCCTCCTCCCCGGGAGTGCAGAGCAGTAAAGGCAGTGACCTCCTGCTGCACAGCTCCTGCACAGCTCTCACCTGCATGATAACCATAAAAATACACAACATTTTACAATCTGCTCCCTATTCATTAGGCCCCGCTGAACACAATAAAGCTGCCACTGGACCAGCCCCTCCTGGAGCTCTCAGCTCATGGTGAAAAATGGAATTATATTGCAGTGAGTCTTGTAAACAGTGCCAGGCTTGTTTATTATAAACCCTGCTCCAAAATCCAATCAGATTAGGTTTATGTGGGACTTAAACCACTGCTGCTAATTGGAGGTAATGGGATGGACACAGCTCCTTGCTGCTCCTGCACATTTCGGGCAGGTGTCCAATCCCTGCGGACACTGGCCTCAGCTGGACATCTGGGAGGGAACTTGGAACACCCAGAGCTCCCCATTCCTCAGGAGAAATCCCATTTCCAACATCCTAGGCCTGTCCTGAACCCCAGGGATTCCTTCACCCTCCCTAGGAGCCTCTGCTGGTCCCTTTTCTTCAGGAAGGATGCTCTGGACACAGCAGGGTCCCCCAGCAGGGAACTGATCCACGGGCTCCTTCCCAGGCAGGAAGGTTTGGTGGGACACACTGTGCTCTGATTCCAGCCCAGCATTTCTACACCTCCAGGACTCCCAGCTCTGCCCTTCCCTCTTAGCTCAGCCCCAGTTTGGGATCACAAACAGCAAAGCCAAGGTGGGCACTGAGTACAGAAATGGATTTAAAGTTCTCCTTAAGCACAAGACCTTTTCTTTTTTGAAAAGGTGGGGGGGGCGGGGTGGGGCGGTGAAGAAGATGAAGTGAATTTATCCAGAAGCTGGTCAATCCCTTAATCCCAGGAGGTCAGAGCCATCCCACCTGGAAATCAGCTGGATTTCAGTCTCTCCTTGGTGGGCTGCTGCTTCCAAGAAAACCTCATTTCAAGACACAAAGAGCCAGGCCAGGGAAGTGTCAGCTCCTAATTCTGGGAAATGAAGTGGGACAGAGTGGATTTGAGGCAATCCTGGCTGGGAGCATTTGGGGAAGTTTTGCAAAGGCACAGTGGGCACTGGGTTGGCCCTGTCCTAAGGAGGCTGAGGGATGGCTGCTCCACAAAACAGAAAATCCTTCTCTCCCTCCACCTCCCAGGGCCCAAAACTGCTCCAGCTTTCCTGTGTTGGTCTCAGGAAGCAGAATTTGAAGGCCCTCGTCCTGCAGCATCTTGTCACTGTGTGACAGATTCCCAAGGAGCAGTGTTCCCAGAGTTTCCGACATAATTCCTGTGCCTTGTCTGCCTACCTCCCCATCAGACCCCGGTGCTGCCAAATCTGACTGGGGAGATGGAAGAGCTCCCACAGGGAACCTTGCAGCAGGTGGATTTCTCCCTCCACCTTCCTGAATTATCCTTCCAAAGCAGATGCTCCTTCCCTTTTCAACTCCAGGAGCTTTTTGTGTCTCTGGGTACTGGAGAAAACACAGAAAATCTCCTCTCTGGCAGCTTCAGCTGCAGAGCCAAGGGGAGACAGGCTGGCACTGCCCTGAGGATCCACATCCAGCTCCCACAGAGCCAGGCAGCAGCCCCAGATCCTGCTGGAAGCATCGCCCGCAGAATTCACATTTACTGGCCCTGCCCTGGCACAGGAAGGGCCCCCCCCACCAGCAGGACACAAAGCCACAACATCCCCAGGACCATGGGAACCAGACTTGTGCCCATTTTGAAGCCAAATTACAGCCAAATGGAGGGAGAAGGAAAAGGGCAATTTGATGGAGCAGCTGGGAACCATCCCCTAAGGATGAATCCATCAGAACTGGAAGCACTGGGTACTGAGAGGCTCTGACTGGGGGGCCAACACTGCCCCTTCCAAAGCTCAAATCCCCCAGACTGCTGGAGAATCAATCCTAGGTCAGGGGAAAGGTTCCTTTCCCAGAGCTGCTCCTTTGCCCCATTCCCTGGCTGGGTGCTCAAAGGGAAGAACTCCAGGCCAGGAGGCAGCACCAAACCCTAGGGGAAGGAGCAGCTGCTCAGGGGGGTAAAGAGGAGTGGAGGCTTTAGGGAGAGGGAGAGATTTTCACCCGACAGATTTTGGGCTTCCTTTCCTTCACATGTAACCAAGGTAATGGCTGCACAAACACCTGTGGTAAATAACCAATCCCTCCTGAAAGGAGAGGGAAAGAGAGAATCAGCTGGGTCTGACAGATTTGCCTGTGACAGTGGAAAGAGGAGGAAAAGCTCTGGAGCAGGCCTTGGATCACACCAGGCTGCTGGGTCAGAACAGACAGAAGCATTTTTGCAGCCTGGGGATCTTCGGCAGCAAACTAGGAGAAGTTCCCCTCCCTGGGGTCTGCATTTATACCTTTACTTTTCCCTCCCCAAAAAAGCAGCTCAGGTGCAGCTCCTTGGGGTTCCCATCCCTGGGAATTGCTGCCATCCATGACTTCCTTGGATCTCCCCTCTTCCAGGGAGTTATTGTCCTCCAGCACGGAGCAAACACAGTTGAGGAGGGCAGAACCCAGGGAGCATTTGCAGGTTCTGTGGGAAAGGTGTTTCCATCCCTGCTCTTTATCCAAGCACCTGGGAACTGCAGCTTCCTCATGGATCAGGAGCAGCTTTTCCTTATCCCAACACAGCCTCACATTCTCCAAGGTGCTCAATGGACATATTGTAAACTCAAACAAGTTGGGGATGTTTCACAGCTGGAATTCCAGTGGCAGATGGAATTTTGTTGGGAAATGGGAAATTGCAGCCTCTGTGCTGCTGGTTTGGGAGCAAGGTGGGACCTGTAATGCAGAAATTGTGGCTGTCCCTGGACCCCTGGCAGTGTCCAAGGCCAGGCTGGATGTCCCTCCTGGGGACAGTGGGAGGTGTCCCTGCCCATGCCTGGGGTGGGATGGGGTGAGATTTAAATCCCCTTCCCACCCAAACGATTCCATGACTCCATGAAAAGTGTCCCTCAGTCAGCTACAGTTACCACTCAAGTGTGGGCTGATCCTGACTTTCTGGGCCAATGGAATTAATTCAGCAGGATCCAGCCATATGGATTAGATGAGAAGTTTTAGGGAAAACAGAAGCCTGTGAAAGGATTAGGAAATTTTTTTTATAAAAATACTTTCTCATCCTCTTAAGAATGTGAAAATAGGAATTGCATCTTTGAGGCAGCTCAAAAGCCCAGTTTGCGGTTGTGTGTCTGTGTTCACAAACCCTGGATTTGCTTCTCACAATCAAGAAATGAGTTTAGAATCAAACACTTGAAAAAATTGTGCTCTCCTGCTTTTCGGGATTTCCAGCACTTTCATATGGATATGGATGCACACAGAGCTTTCCTCTGCATTGGCCACAAACATTAACACTTCATTTGGCTTTAATGAGCAACTTGAAACTCCAAAAATCAAGAAAAGGTCCTAAAGCATTGAAAATAAAATTTGACAGCAGCACAAAACCAGCCAGGCTTTCTCCAGCCTCTCTCACCCAATCTGTAGAAAATCTTTTTCCGCATCAGCATCCCAGATGAGGGAAGCAGCACAAATGATGGGCAGCCAGGCTTTTAAGCACCTTAAAAATTTAAATGAGTTCCAGGTGTAAATTCAAAGTGGTTCCTCCATCTGCATTAAGGCCCCTCAGGGGCACTTTCCATTCAGAATGAAAACAGCATTATTGGATTTTGTGTATCTGCTGCTGAGTGTGGAGATCCAGGGAACTGGAGTCCTCTGCTGAGAGCCTCCACTGGGATTTGATGCATTCCAAGGTGATCCCAGAGCTGGGGTCAGGCCATGGTCATGGACTTGCCTTGAGGTGCCAAAGCCTGGAGGATGCTGCAGCTGAGAGCAGCACGCAGAGAAACCCCTCTGAGGGCCTGGGACCTGCTGCTTCATCCAGCCTTGCCCTTGGAACAGGCTCTGAGCCACAGCCAGCAGCAAATTCCATCTGTGCTCACCCAAATCCCCCACTCCTGGGCACTTCTGTGCTGCTCCTTTTCCTCCCAGCTGCCAAAACCTCATCAAAACAGAGGGAAACCTTTAACAGTCACCCAGTGCTGCAGGCAGGGACACTTTCCACCAGTCCAGGCTGTTCCAAGCCTTGCCCAACCCGGCCTTGGGCACTTCCAGGGATGGAGCAGCCACACAACCTTCCTGTGCTCCACTCCCTGTCCTGCTTCTCCAGCACAAACCTTCCTTAAAATCAGCAATTTGCCGTGAAGTTGCCCAGAATTGCCTGTAAGGAATAAATGGAACAGGAAATAAATGGAACTCCATCCCTGGCAGTTCCAAGGCCAGGCTGGACAGGGCTTGGAGCAACCTGGGATAGTGGAAGGTGTCCCTGCTCATGGCTGGGGTGGGATGGGATGATCCTTAATGCCCCCTCTGAACCATTCCTTGGATTTTAAGAGGGAAATTCCAAACCCCCTGGCAGGAGCTGCCTGGGAGCTGCATTTGAGCAGCAAAGAGGGCTCAGAGCAGGCCCAGCAGCTGCTGAGATGAGCAGCCCAGTTCAGAAAAAGCTCCACTCTCCACTCATTCCTAAATTCTTTTCTTTTTTCATTTGACTTGCTACAGCAAAGCACTGCAAAGCTGTATTTAAATTAAAACAATCCTCCAGCCTACAGAGAAAACACACAGAGCCATCCATTTCCACAAGCAAACGGGGCAGGAAATCCAAGCAAGATTTATACAGTTATTCCTCTGTAATTATCCAGAAGAGAGAGAAAGCCCAGGGGTCAGCAGTATCTCATTCATTATCACACCCCAGCAGCTTCTTAAGCTTTAGTTTTGGTTTATTTTTTTGCAATCTCCTGCCTACATCCAGATTAAGGGTGATGTGCTGGGAAAATAAAGCTCTTTGTTGATAATGGGGTGAAATAAAGCTCCCCCCACACCAGAGTCCCTGCAGGGCCCAGGTGTGGCTGTCATCTGCTGCAGGGTGACCAGGCCATCATCTGATCTGAGGAAATAAAGAATAAAATGAAAAGTAATTCAAAGGGAAGAGGAAAATACGGAGCCCTTTGAGAGCTGATATTTTAATTCGCCTTTTGCTATAACAGCTCCACCCATTCTTTTTTTCAGCCCCTTAAAAGCTGCTGGTCCTGCTTTGGTTTATGGCAGGAGAAGAACCCTGGGATCGTGTACTGGTGGCACTAAATCCCTGTGCTACTTCAGCAGGGCCACATCCTTCTGGTTCCAGAACAAAACTCTCCTACTGACAGGGAGACCCCAGAAATGGAGCAAAGTGGGGGAGAAGAGCTCCAAACCTGCCAAGTTTGGGCTCTCCAGGCCTCCTTCCTCCCAGCCCCAGTCCCAGTCTGCCCCAGCTCCAGCATCACTCCCATGGTAGGACTGCAGGTGCCCACGCTGGGGGATTGTTCTCTAACCATAATCCCACCCCTGGTTTGGGATTTCTCCATTCTGGAGGGAGGGATTTTGCTCCAGCACCTCCCCAGACCCAGCTGAGAAATTCTGGAGAGGCTGAGGAAGGGCTCAAGGGGAATCAGGAGGGAGCAGAGGCTGCTGTGAGGCATAGAGGGATAATCCATGGGAGGGGTCACCAGAAAAACACTCCTGAGGGGAGCCAGGGAGCAGCTGCTGGGATTAACCCTGGAAAAGACCAATTTTCCACCTCCACAGGAGCCACAGGTGCTGCAGAAGCTGCTGGGGCAGGAGAGGCTCAAACCCCACCCTGAGGTGCCCACCCTGAGGCATTTTGAGAACAAAAGGTGCTGACTGGGGAAGGATTCTTTACAAGGGTGTTTAAAGCTCATTAGAAGAGCTAATGGGAGTTTTTAATTTAGGGACTGAGACTTCCTGGGGCACCCTCACATGCTCAGACAGGGCTCAGATAAAAGAGGTCCATAGGAACAGTTTTATGATCATGATTTTCTGCTTAATTAAAGATCCTCCTCTTCAATTACTGCAGCTTAATCTGGGTGTACAGGCCGCTAAGTGGCATCAGCTGAGGACACAGCCCCGAGCAGATTTAAGCACTGACAGTGATTTAGGCCCTTCTTGGCTTTTTCTGTCTTCTTTCCAAGGCAAGGAAGGTTTATTTATTTATTGAAGGAGTTAGAGCCACTGTCCTTGTGCCTCCAGCTGGGTTTCACTGACACCCTGGGGCTGACAGCTCCCAGGTTTCTTTTATAGTTTTAAAACCTTCAAACATTGCAAAAAGCTGATTTTTTCCCCCAAGTGCTGGACAGGAACAAGGCCCAGCACAGCCCCAAAGCTCCCAGGCTGAGTGGCCACAGTGCAGAGCAACCTGAGCAAAAAGGCCACAATAAATCAGTATTTTTAATATTCTTCTTCCATGTGGAGGATCAAGCTTCAAGACTTATTCCTGAAGTCATTAATCATACTGTAAAGTAAATCTACAAAGCTTTGTGTTCTCCTGGATTTTGGAGATGGAATTCCAAGATTTTCAAGGTGATACCTTTGGAGCTGTGTGGTTTCACTGTCCATAATGACATCTAATATCTTACAGGACATTTATGTCACAGCTCAGCTGGGACAACTCTGCTTCCTCTCCCATTTTCCAGGGGGGAGTATAAACAGAGGACTCTGGATATTTTATCTCTGATGGGAAGATCAGAGACTGGATTGGAAAAATTATTCCATCTTAAAGCTGTTCTGCACAGTCCAGACCCCAACAAACAACAGGAACTTTGACTCCAAATCTCTCAGAGTGAGGCAATTTTACAGAAACCATGCAGGTAATTAATGATCCCATCAGGAATTTCCATGCCCAGAGTGGGGTGTGGGAGCTTTGCTATAAATTAAGCCATCCAAGTTTTTATTGGATTTTTGTACCATAGTTCAAAGTCTTAAAAAGCTCCAAAAATTCGCTCTCCTTGTATGCCATGATAGAGATGGAAATCTTATAAATTACATTATTATAAAAATTTCCCTATTATCTCATATACACCCTCACATTCTGATTCTACCCAATCTTCATAACATCCTTCAGATCCCATAAATTGTGTCTTTAGTAGGGAACAAAGCAGTGAGGAGAGAGATACCGGGGTGAAGCGGGAGGCAAAGGGAATCAGTCAGACCTTTTATGTTCATTAAAAGTGTTGCTGGAGCTGGATTTATTATTATGTTGTCAACTAAATTTTGTTGGCACCCACAAGCACCTCGGAACACTTTAAACACTTCAGCAATAACTGCCTCAAGTGTCACTGCGAGCGTGTAAGCCCGTGACACTTTTATAAAAACAGTGACAAAATAGAACCATCCCCAGAGGGAAAACTGCAGCAGCACAGGGGGAAGGGGGAGCAGCAGCCTCAGAAAATCCAGCAAGTTCCAGGTCTCAGGAAGGGCAGGGAGGGAAGGGGACACAGGGAAGGAAGGTTGACCACCAGGGCTTGAGTGCAAACAACAATTGGGGTTTTTTCTTGGGGTGGGGATACAGCTGGAATTTGGGCTGTTTCAGGTGGGGGAGGCAAGGCTCCCTCTCCTCCCTGTCTGTTGCTGCAGAGTTCATGGAATCTCAGCTCCAGAGGAAACAGAGTGGGAAAATCCAAGGAGCGCAAGGTGCCTTTGGCACAGCCAGGAGCCAAAGCTGCCCAGGGCAAAGTCACAACACCTGGAAGGATTCTGGGCCTTCAAGCACCCCCTGCAGCTCAGGGCAAAGATCTGGGAACCCCAGACTGGGTCGAGTTGGAAGGGACCTTAAACTCGTGCTGTTCCACCCTTGCTATGGCAGGGGCACCTCCCAGTACCCCAAGCTGCTCCCAGGCCTGTCCAACCTGGCCTTCAACACTGCCAGGGATCCAGGTGGATCCATGTGGGAGCAGAGCAGTTGGATCCTGCAGCCAGGAGAGCACTGGCCCTCAAGAGCAGTGAAGGTGCTCACTCACCTCCCACTGAAAATCATCATCTTCATCATCATCATGATCAATAATTAACAGCTCCCTGACCCGCAGCCTCCTGCTCTCCCCAGGAACTTTGGGCAGACTCCAAACATCCCCACAGCCTCTCCAAAGCCACCCTCTGCACCAGCACCCACTTCCAGGACTAAGTGACAACGTCCTTTAAGGAGCACCTGTGGGCTCTGGGCCCTCCAAGGAAGCAGTGGTTCCCTGGGAACCCTTTTGCCCTCCCAGGGCTCACAATCAGAAGGTTGTGAGTTTGATCCTCACACGCGGCACCACTAAATGTCAATTCTTTGCTTCTTTTCTGCCAAGGTCGGGATTAAATCGTGAGATGATATTTCTTGTTGGGACTCAGATGTTTATTAGTTCTGATCTATGTTACAGTCTCACAACTGTGAGCTCTACAGCACTTCACTCCAACAAACTAAAAATGGAGCCCCATCTCTCTCTACAAGGCCTTTTAAGGATAAACTGTCCAGTTAAGAAATGACACCTAAATTATTTTTACTTTTAACCCAATAACCAACCACCCATGGCCCTCAATGGGGACTTCTTTATCCAATTACACAATCCCACCCAAACCCATGAAGAAGAAGGTGAAGAAGAAGGAGGAGAAGAAGGAAAAGAAGAAGGAGAAAAAGAAGGACCAGCCTCTGCCCTAAAATCCCCATCTTGCTTTATATATATTTCTATATTCTAAACCCTTAAACTCTAAGTTTTCCACCCTGTGATATTACACACTTCTATTCAAACTCCACACCCACAATCCCAGTTCTGCCATTCGATTTTGGAAGCCTTCTCCACGGCCTCAGGTCAAATGCAGAGTTCTCTTGGGGGTCAGTGCCTGTCAGCACAGAAAGTCTAAACTCAGTAGCCAGAGTTCCAACACAGGAGCAGCTCCCCAGATGAATCCCTGTAGGCTCCAGGTGCCTGCATGGAAATTCAGGCTCCCCTGACCCCCTGGGTTCCTCAGGAACATGGGGCACTCAAAGAATGGGGCTTGTGGCCACAGCAGAGCATTCCTGTGGCCAAAAGCCACCCAGGGACTGGGTACAGGAAAGGTGACACACAAATTCAGGCTCTGGCTCAGCACCTGCAGCCTTGGCCACCTCTTTGTAACCACATTTCCCTCTGTGGGAGCAGGGAGGAAAATAAAGCAGGAGAACAAATCCTGAGGAGTCCCCTGTGCCCAACAGCAGCAACTCCACAAACCCAGGCCCCAGCCTGAGGCGGGAAACTGCTTTCGGGAATAAAAGCTCCCAGGGAAATCGTGCTCCCTAGAAATGTGTCCATTATCCTAAACAGACATTTTAAGGGCAGGACTTGAGGCCTTTCCCCCACTCTGTTTTCAGAGCTTTTACACATCATTTTACTTAATAAAAACCTTTCCCACCTTGCATTTATTGTTTAATACCTCAAATTTCTGCTTTGTTTTCCAGCTAATGCATTGCTACCAAAATTCGCCTGTTTATCTCAGCCTGGAGCCCATTTGCAGCACAGAATAACACTTTCACCCTCAAAAGGAGCAAGTGAAAGGCAGAGAGGGCAGAAATAACCTTTCCAAATGACCAAATGCAACAGATGCATCCAATTTGCTTGCCTTGCAAGTTGAAAATCTGGGGGGTTCAAAATCCTTCTGTGTTGCAGAATGGGGGAAATGAAGCTTGACCTTCAGCTTTTCAATTCAGGAGGGGATTTGGGAGCCTCCAGCAGGTTCTGTCCTGCTGTGACACATCATAAATGGACCCTTAAGGGTCCCAAACACCAATTTCCCCCTGGTCCCAGCCTGAAAAGACAAATGCTTCAAATTGCAGCACGTTAAGGAGCTGGATTCTATATTTTGCTTCCCTCTAAGTGTAAAGGTCAGAATGTACAAAGTGGGTTTTTTGAGAAATACAAACTCTGTCACTGACTCTTGCAGAACTCCACCTGCGAGGGTGTCCCTCTGCAGGGACCAGGAGTCCTTAAATTCACAGAACTTTAGGTTTTGCTCTTGAAGTGCTCAATAAATGCTCTGTAAAAGGATTCAAGTGGCTGAATTGGGTGTGAATTTTGTTGACTCCAACACCTTCCATGTCTCAAGTCCTTCATGTTTAGGACTGAACCAGCTCCCATTGCAGGCAGGTGATGCAGGGGAAGCTGCAGCTCCAGGGAATAAATTGGGAATTGTCCTCAGGAGGCACCTCCAGCATGGGAGGTTGGAACCCAGCCTGGCAGGACTTAGGACAGGCTCAGAGCAAAGCACTTTCCCTGATACTTGGGGAAAATCCGATTGTTTATTATTATTATTATTATTCAGCCTGGAGAAGAGAAGCTTTGGGGTCACTTCACTGCAGCCCTCCAACTCCTGAATTAACTGCAAGAAAGATGGAGAAAAGCTTTTTACAAGGGCCTGGAGAAGCAGAACAAGGGGGAATGGCCTTACACAGGAAGGGAGGAGGTTTAGCTGGGATATTGGGAATTCTTGGTGGGGAGGCCCTGGCAGAGGTTGCCCGGAGAAGCTCTGAGGGGTCCTGAGTGACTTCCCAGGAGGGAGAGATTGATGACCACAGAAATCTCAGCCAAGAGGAGCTCAACACCCAGATGGAGCCATTTAAATCCTAAATTCCAAGCTCCAAGGAAAAAGCCCTCCCAGCCCACTTGGCACCAAGTTTTAAAACAACTTTTTTATGATCATCATCATCACCTGCCCTCCACTGAAATCATCCTTTCCTCCCACACTGATGAGACCTTCCCTGCTTAATAAATAATCACATGTAAAAAAAGTCACAAAAATAGCAGAGGGAAAAAGCAGCTCAGTAAAAACCGAATATTTTCTTTCCAATCATGTAGCCTTGGGACATCTTCCATAATTCCTCTCTGTTTGCATTTTAACTACCTCGAGGATAACTTTCTATTATCTCCTTGAATTTTTGAGCTTTTAACCCTTTGATGGTGCCCAGTGATGGTTAAAGGGCTTTAAGAACTCAGGTTTTTTTAAGGGACAACAGCTCTGCCTCCACTCCTATACGCTCCAGCACTGCAGTTTAACCACTCTGCTGAAACATTTTAGCTGTGGCTCTGTTAAGTGGCAAAAAATCTACTCTGAACTGCTCACAAGACATCTTTAAATACCCCAAGCCTCCTGTGAGCCTCCTGCCCCTGCTTCCCTTTAAGCTTTCTCCACTTCCAAAAGAAACCCCACATGACCAGCACGCCCCTAGTGGATTTTTTGGCTGTTTCATGGCTGTAAAGCTCTAAATTTGAGTACATTTGGTCACCACAGCTGAGAGGCTGCTTCAGAGTTGTCTCTGCAGCTGGGTGCTGTGCACAGCTTGCAGCCAGCTCCATGGCCCTGCTGGGCTTCCTGCTGGCTGCTCCAGGCACTGTCAATCCTGGTGCCCGAACACATCCAAACAATCACTCACGGCATTTCCTCAGCCTGTGCGGGGCAAACCCTCAGCTCCTGTAATCCCTGAGAGCAATTCCAGGGTCAAAGCTTGGTGAAACCACAATCCCAACCTCTGCCAGGCCTCTCCCAGCTCCCCCCTCCAGGGAATTTTTCTGCTTTTACATCAGGAGTCATCTTTGGACTGGTACTTCCCACTTATTTCCCTTGCTGTGCTACTGTAGAAGCAACATCCAGGGATAAAACCCCAATTCCCTCTCTCCCTCCTCCTCATCTCCCTCAGATATTTGTGTTCCTGAGCCACAGCAGCCCAGGCTGTGGGCAGGAGGAGATGTTTGGTAACACCCCTACAACCCTTTGCTTACATCTCCCTCCTTGTTTTCCTGATGTAATTAGTGGTGCAGAGAATTAAAGCTCAGCCTTCAAGGCCAGGAGCTCCCCAGGAGAGCAATCCAGCTCTAATACTGTTTAAATATGAAACAGCTCCTGTCCCAGCTGGAACTGGGGAGGCAGAATCCACAGAACTTGTAATTACTGGGGGTGATGAACAATTACAAGTTATTGTCAGGGAGACCAGAGCTGCTTTAGGAAATCCTTGAGGGGGCAGAGAGAACAACTCCATGGTGGAAGGGGGGAAGTTACTTCTGGAAGATGTTGTTGAACAGATTTGCCAGCACAGCTGTGGCCGAAGGGTGACAAAAGGAAAAACACCCAGCAGGGGAACCACTCCCAGGTTATCCCTGCTGCATCCCTCAGGAAGGGCTGAGGGGATCCCAAATGGATCCAGCTCCAAACCCTGCCCAGGGTGCCCCAGCCTGGCTGCAGGGGTGGATCACACAGCACCTTGTGGCACCTCCATAGGCCTGGCTTTGTGTGCATTGTGAATTGGCTCCCACTAAACCTGTTTTGAGGGTTCCCAGTTCAGTGCCAGGAGCAGCTCCTGCTGTGCAGCAGCTCCAGAGCACCCCTGGCTCTGTCTGGACCTCCCTCANGCTTTGGGGTCACTTCACTGCAGCCCTCCAGCTCCTGAATTAACTGCAAGAAAGATGGAGAAAAGCTTTTTACAAGGGCCTGGAGAAGCAGAACAAGGGGGAATGGCCTTACACAGGAAGGGAGGAGGTTTAGCTGGGATATTGGGAATTCTTGGTGGGGAGGCCCTGGCAGAGGTTGCCCGGAGAAGCTCTGAGGGGTCCTGAGTGACTTCCCAGGAGGGAGAGATTGATGACCACAGAAATCTCAGCCAAGAGGAGCTCAACACCCAGATGGAGCCATTTAAATCCTAAATTCCAAGCTCCAAGGAAAAAGCCCTCCCAGCCCACTTGGCACCAAGTTTTAAAACAACTTTTTTATGATCATCATCATCACCTGCCCTCCACTGAAATCATCCTTTCCTCCCACACTGATGAGACCTTCCCTGCTTAATAAATAATCACATGTAAAAAAAGTCACAAAAATAGCAGAGGGAAAAAGCAGCTCAGTAAAAACCGAATATTTTCTTTCCAATCATGTAGCCTTGGGACATCTTCCATAATTCCTCTCTGTTTGCATTTTAACTACCTCGAGGATAACTTTCTATTATCTCCTTGAATTTTTGAGCTTTTAACCCTTTGATGGTGCCCAGTGATGGTTAAAGGGCTTTAAGAACTCAGGTTTTTTTAAGGGACAACAGCTCTGCCTCCACTCCTATACGCTCCAGCACTGCAGTTTAACCACTCTGCTGAAACATTTTAGCTGTGGCTCTGTTAAGTGGCAAAAAATCTACTCTGAACTGCTCACAAGACATCTTTAAATACCCCAAGCCTCCTGTGAGCCTCCTGCCCCTGCTTCCCTTTAAGCTTTCTCCACTTCCAAAAGAAACCCCACATGACCAGCACGCCCCTAGTGGATTTTTTGGCTGTTTCATGGCTGTAAAGCTCTAAATTTGAGTACATTTGGTCACCACAGCTGAGAGGCTGCTTCAGAGTTGTCTCTGCAGCTGGGTGCTGTGCACAGCTTGCAGCCAGCTCCATGGCCCTGCTGGGCTTCCTGCTGGCTGCTCCAGGCACTGTCAATCCTGGTGCCCGAACACATCCAAACAAACACTCACGGCATTTCCTCAGCCTGTGCGGGGCAAACCCTCAGCTCCTGTAATCCCTGAGAGCAATTCCAGGGTCAAAGCTTGGTGAAACCACAATCCCAACCTCTGCCAGGCCTCTCCCAGCTCCCCCCTCCAGGGAATTTTTCTGCTTTTACATCAGGAGTCATCTTTGGACTGGTACTTCCCACTTATTTCCCTTGCTGTGCTACTGTAGAAGCAACATTCAGGGATAAAACCCCAATTCCCTCTCTCCCTCCTCCTCATCTCCCTCAGATATTTGTGTTCCTGAGCCACAGCAGCCCAGGCTGTGGGCAGGAGGAGATGTTTGGTAACACCCCTACAACCCTTTGCTTACATCTCCCTCCTTGTTTTCCTGATGTAATTAGTGGTGCAGAGAATTAAAGCTCAGCCTTCAAGGCCAGGAGCTCCCCAGGAGAGCAATCCAGCTCTAATACTGTTTAAATATGAAACAGCTCCTGTCCCAGCTGGAACTGGGGAGGCAGAATCCACAGAACTTGTAATTACTGGGGGTGATGAACAATTACAAGTTATTGTCAGGGAGACCAGAGCTGCTTTAGGAAATCCTTGAGGGGGCAGAGAGAACAACTCCATGGTGGAAGGGGGGAAGTTACTTCTGGAAGATGTTGTTGAACAGATTTGCCAGCACAGCTGTGGCCGAAGGGTGACAAAAGGAAAAACACCCAGCAGGGGAACCACTCCCAGGTTATCCCTGCTGCATCCCTCAGGAAGGGCTGAGGGGATCCCAAATGGATCCAGCTCCAAACCCTGCCCAGGGTGCCCCAGCCTGGCTGCAGGGGTGGATCACACAGCACCTTGTGGCACCTCCATAGGCCTGGCTTTGTGTGCATTGTGAATTGGCTCCCACTAAACCTGTTTTGAGGGTTCCCAGTTCAGTGCCAGGAGCAGCTCCTGCTGTGCAGCAGCTCCAGAGCACCCCTGGCTCTGTCTGGACCTCCCTCACTCCTCTTTTTCCAAGCTGAATCCACACCCAGATGCTCTTGTAAGATGAAACCACTGCAGACCACGATCACCCCTCCTGTCCTTCCCTTCCTGAACTAAAATTCCTTTTCAGGAGGGAATTCCAGGCCATGAAGGGGAAGCGCACCAGTGTCAGCAAATCCCCAATTTCCAGATTTGTGTTTGATTGTTCATTCCCTACTATCCAGCATTCCATAACCTTCAACTTCCCCTGGGCACAAAATAATTTCCTTCACCTCATACAGTTTAGGATTTAGGTTTCAGACATAAAAGTGAGCAGCAACCACACAATCCAACACCAGTAACCCAAAAGCTATAAAACAAAGCTCATGACCATGTTAAGGACTCTGAATCCCTTGTTCCCAACTCTACCTGGGAGTCAGGGCTGCCCAGCCCTTTTATGGACATAATCCAGACAGGCTGGGAGCTGCTGGATTCCACAAATCCCAGTCTCCAGGAGAACTGCCTGTTCCTTACAATTTTGTCTCCTCCATGCCAGCAATACAGAGCCACCTGGGTGAGCATTAAACTAACAAACAATCCTGCAAAGTATCCAGACATCCCCAGGAAAACTGCTGGCTGCTTTATTCCCAGATTTCCCCCTGCAAATCACAGCTAATCCTTGCAGATTTATTTAGATTACAGCTCCTGAGGCTGAGGGTTGTTTACAGGGAGTATTTACAGACCAGCACAGCACATTCCCTTCCTGGGGACTGGGAAAAAAGCTAAGCAACATCCCCAGCAAAGACTAGGGCACGGACAGAATTTATGGCAGGGGTCTGGATGAGATCCATTGCCCTGAAAATGCTGCGGATTTGGTCACATTCAAAAAAATGCATTAAAAAAAAAAAAAAAAGGCTTTGGATGCGTTTTCGTAGCTCTGGTCAGAAGGGATTCAGTGGAGCTGGGAAATAATCCATTTATATCCCACTCTTCTGCCCGGGAGCAGGCACAATCCCCCTGATTCATGAGGATTTGCATCCTTTAGGTGACTCAGGCAGCAAATGCCATTTAATGCAGACAAGTGTAAACTGCTGAGTCCAGAGGGACAAAGCAAGGAGCAAAGCAAGGAGCGAGTGCAGCTTAACGGGAGCTGGGGAATGATCACGATGGTGAGGGTGGTGATGAGGGGGATGATGGCCAGGAGGGGATTTATGGATCTGTGAGAAAAAACCCTGCAGTCATTGAGCAGGAACTGAGCACTGTTATTGCAGCTCTCCTCCGAAAAAAGGACAGTGTGATATAGGATCATTGATCCCAGTGTGCTACAGGATCCCAGTGTGCTACAGGATCCCTGATCCCAGTGTGACACAGGATCATTGATCCCAGTGTGCTACAGGATCCCTGATCCCAGTGTGATACAGGATCATTGATCCCAGTGTGATACAGGATCCCAGTGTGATACAGGATCCC